>LR546455.1:0-25493 GCA_900536305.3 Caenorhabditis sp. 40 LS-2015 | reverse complement strand
TGTCTGAAAATAACTTTTGAATTCAAATTTCGCGGGCGTTTCAAACTTCGCGGGGGGCCTAGTACGGCCGGGCGCGGTAGCGTTTACCGCCGTTTGCCTAATATTCAGATTCCTCCGACATATCCTCACCTTTTATCCTAAATTATTTATTTATTTTAGGTCTTTTCAAGTTCTAAACATTTTTCAATTGTTCTATCACTCCTGTCTTTTCAAAATGACCAATCCCTTAAAACTTCTTCCAAATTGTGATTTCTTCCGATGACTTTGAGTCAAGCTCATCTTATGTTTTCGATGTTTCTCTTGAAATAAAGAATGACATTTACTCAACCTTTTCAGCTACTATAAAACAAATCAAGAAATTTTTTAAAATTTAAAGAAGAATACAATAAAAACATTATATCAAACGAAGAAAAACTAGCTGCTTATCGAGTTGCAATTTATTGGAGAAAGGCAGAGTTTTTCTATATCTGATAAAACGCCTTCGTGACTGTCGTCTTAATCCTCCTTGTAGAGATCGGCAACTCCGAATTGCTTGACTCCCTCCTCGAAAGGAATGTTGACGACCTAAAAATTGAAACGATTAAAAGGGGAACTCAGAAAACGCGCAGAAATGAAGCACAGAAACACAAAAAGGTCAGAAATAATTGAGCATTACATTAAACTAAATTGAGTTGGCATATGTTTTTATTAGACTCTAATCCTTGGAATTTCATTAAAAAACCCTGGTCTAACAGTAAAAATTCAATTCAAACTTTGCCAAATCGGATAATTATGGTTAGAAATTCTTCGAAACACCTTGTGTTCGTTGGACTATATTCTCATCAAATTTAAACACTGGCAATTTCTATTCTGCATCTCAGTTTTACGATGCAGGATCTGAGTATTCATTATTTGTAGAATTGGAAGCAGTCATAATTTAATATTGCTTCTTGCTTCAGAAATATACTTCTCCCGGATTACTTTCTCAATATTGCGTTTTTTTCAAAGGAGAGGTTTCAGTTTCAGTTCTCTCTACTTATTTCAGCCGAAATGTACTCTTATGACTTGAAACAAATAAAAAAATTTGAAAAAAAAACTAACCTGCATAAGGTATCTCATCTCGTCCTTGGCAAGCCACTTCTTCTTCTTGGCGGCTTCCTCAGCAGCGACAACGGCCTTCTCGTGCTCCCACTCACGGATATCAGCGTGGTACTCGCGAATTTGACGGAGACGGAAGAATCCTGAAGATAAAATTCATAAACACAACCGTAAGTTGAATGGCAAATATGCTTGAACTTCTTTCCCTTCTTTATCTAATTCGGAATAATTTAACGAAAAATTAACGACTCACCGTAAACGACTCCAAGCGAGAGAGCCGCGTAACGCCCGAAACGGATCAGTGGCGAGATCGTCACCGTTGGTGGCTGAATGACCACAGTGTTCGGATGTTTGAGTGGGGCTGACATCTGGAAATATAAATATTGGAACTTCAATTTTTCATCAACGATGGATTTAACGATTCTGAAAGTTAACCGGAATATTACGGAGTTCCGCGGAATTCGTACATCTTTGAAGAAAAATATCAATTATACGACTTAGAAGTCCCGTTAGTTTGAAAAAACTAAAATTCAGGAGATAATAGAGCATGCAAATATCTGCTTTACATGATTTTTAGACTGAAACTCAATTGAAAAATCGATGAAAACTTCAAAAAATTGGTCCAAAATTCAGCACCGCGCGAGAAAAATAATGCGCACAGTTGAAACGACTGACACCGTACCCCTCTTCGCTGTAAGACTCGCGTTATTTCGGAGCATCGTTGCAAGAGTAAACCATCTTTTTTCAAAAAAAAAAAGGTTTTTTTGCTTAATGAAATGAACACTTTTAAAAAAATTGACTCGCCTAATTTGTAAAATTTTTCACATGCTACTTTCAGATGGCTGCCGCTTCTGTGCGTGGGTTTTTTCAAAGGACGGGTATAGGCATAAAAGAGTATTTTCAACGGATGGGCAATGACTATAGAACAGTTGCACGGGAAACAGTAGCAGGATGCAAAGAAAGGCCTGTAAAAGCTGGTATTGTCACTAATTTCTGAAAACAATCAATTTCGTTGTTTCAGGTGTCGTGTTCTCCGCGTTAGGGTTTCTCACGTACGCTTATCGCAGGAATCCAACGGAACTGGAGATGTTAGATTACTTATGTGAAAGACGACAACAGATGGTTCTAGTTCCAAACTCTGAACATAATCCGGCCACAGGTATGTATTTTCCGTTTTTAAAACAGTCAGTTGTTTTTTCAGCTAAAGAACTGATGTCTCGAAATTTTCTTCTCAGCCAGAAGCGCTTGCATCACTACAACCTGTGGTTCTTCTCACTTCTGGTTTCCGGTGATCACAACGACAATCTGCGGATATATTCCTCTCAAGATTCGAATTTGAAAGATTGGCCATGGACAGAACTATGGAGGAATATCGTCGATGTGGGAGCTCTTGGAAAATGGTTCCGAATGGATACAGCTTTCGTAGATTATGATGTCAATACTGATGAGATTAATCTGTTACCTGACGATCAAAAATGATCTCGACGTTGTCAATAGGTAGTTTACTAGTTTGGATAGTTTCCGGTCATATCATTTTTTGTTCGTCTTCATTGTTCTCGTTTTATGAAGTACTTTCGTTTTTCACCGTATTCGTGCACTAAAAGATGTTCGTTACATCGAATAGTATTTGAAGATTCATAGCTTTTCTTATCTTATATCATATCCACCACAGATGGTGGAAAATTACACCAGAATACTCGATGATGTTTGTGACCCACTTACTGTCCAGAAGTTTGCCGATCTATCTTCATTGTCACGTAATGAAGCTATTAGGTAGCGGTTTTCCGTAAATAGCGAATTTACAAATCAAAAACTTGCAGTGTGCTGGAGAAATACATCAAAACAAAAGGAGAACCCGTATGGGCCCTCTATGAAGTCAGTGGCGTTGTTGATTCTTCCGAATATCAATATCTCCCGGCAGGAGAAAAACTCATGAAACATTCCGTTGTTCCTGAATCATCATTGGAAGAAACAAAAAGAAAGTTCCTGGTAGTTCGCTCTACTTGCTTGCACAGTATTCAACGCACGAATCCCGAAGAGACGCGTGTCTACGGACGTTCATGGGCGGACAATAACGATCTGAAAGGAAAACCTTTGCCACAGCAAGAAAAACCGAGAAAAGCAGTGGAGGCTTCGCCTGTGAAAGTGAAGAAAGAGAAAAGCGTGGAATTGGAGCAAAAACCGAGTACCTCTACAGCTGCAAAAGCACCAGCAGAGACGAAGAAAAACACCATCGTCCCGCTCAAAAAACAGGCTAATATCAGCAGTATGTTCTCTAAGAAGGTTGAGAAGGAGAAATCGGCTTCCCCGCCCCCGCCAGAGAAACCGAATCGAAAGCGTCCAAAGATAGAGGTCGATGAACCGGAAGAGCCGATGGAAGTTGTCGAGGATACTGAAAAGACTCCGGAAAAGAAATCACCTCTCCCCAGTGACGATTACCCCTCATCAAGAGAGCAAAGTGTTGAGAAGGAGAAATCACCGCCAGCGAAACGTCAGAAGAAAGCTGTAAACGATGAGAATAAAAAAGCGAAAAAGAGATTGATCGTTCCGGATTCTGATGACGAGGAGATTGAGGAACAGAAGCCGACGGATCTGGATAAGATGAAGACGGAGGAAAAACTGAAGAAGCCCGAAGAAAAACGTAGAACAACAAGAATGGAGAAGGTGGTGGAGACATACGTCGACGAGGATGGATACTTGGGTGAGTTTTTTAAACCCCAAAAGCTTCATCTAAATTCCAATTTTCAGTATCCAAAGAAGTCCAAAAAGCTGTTGAATGCTCTCCACAAAAGCCCGCACCTGAAAAGCCAAAAGCCAAAGTAATAACTGCTCCCGTTCCCGGTGCTGCAAAGGTTCCGAAGAAGAATTCCACCATCACATCTTTCTTCAAAAAAGCCTGAACTTCACTTCATTATTTTTTGCTCTACTCATTTCCATCCATTCGTAACACTGTCTTCAATGGTTATAATCCCCCCTCCCAGCTCATTGATCTTTACCGTATCTCTGTGAATGTTCTATTATAAACGAGGTTTTGTGTCAGCTTCTGCACGTCGGGGAGTCGTAAATTAAAAAAAGGGCTGACTTTCGAAACGAAATATGGGAAGTCGAACGACTTTGGTTATTGGGGCAGAATTAGCCAGGCTTTTCATAGTTTCCAGTAGCTCCCATCTTTCTTTTTGAAACCTCTTTTTTTCAGGTCCCTTTTTTGGTCCTGCTTCCTCACTTTTGAGGGCGATGTTAGTACGAAATCTTTAAGAGAATGATTCAGATGTTTAGTGACCTCCGTGGCTGTACTCTGATGAAGTAGTAATATTCAGAAGAACATGAAGCATGGAAAAACACTCGACAGATTTGTGCTCTTTTGTGCAGATCTCCTCTCCTGTCTGCTCTTCGCACTTTGTGAGATGAGTGAGAAAAGGATGGAAGAAAAACGAAGAGAAAAACGGGGGGAAACAAAATGCAATTGTGTGATGGGTTCTTCTCGAGACAAGAAAACGAAGAAGAAACGAAGCGAAATGTTAGAGAAATAGCGGTGATGACAAGTGTTTCTTCACTCACACAAACAATTTTTTGGGAAGGACAATCAAAGTTTCAGAATTCATAAATGAACATTCTAGCTTGAGATATCTTGTGGGGAAACTGTCTCAAGGGTAGAATGTTGATTACTTGAAATGTAGAACTCAAGAGTCAAAATATTTGTATTTTTATATTTCTATTTTCCGGTTTCCACCGGACCCAAGACGTTTTTTGTTATTATAAATTCGCAGTCTGTTGGCACTCTTTTAAAGGCGCACTAACAAAGTTCTCAGGATATCTCGCCGCGCATTTGATCTCTTTCCAGTTCAATTTTGTGGCGCGAATAAATAAAAATTTGGCGCCGCGGAATTGAACTGGGAAGAGATCAAATGCGCGGCGAGATATCCTGAGAACTTTGTCTGTGCGCCTTTAAAAGAGTGCCAACAGACTGCGAATTTATAATAAATGCTGTTTCTAATTGAGCCACATCCATATGTTTCATATTATAAAGTTTAACAAGGCGATTTCTTGGCTCCCCTAGTTAATCTGGTTTACGATAACATCTCAACCCTGCAGATTAAGAATCTAGTACAAAAAATATACGAAATTGTCATATTTATAAATTGTGGCCTCGTAGAGTTGTCATTGTCAAATGGTGTTCACTATTTTGCCAAGACCCAGATTATTAGGAAAATTTCAATCTAGAGGAGGACCCTCGTCAGATATAAATCTGATTTTTCAACCCAAATGTTCCATATTATGAAGTTTGAGAATTCTAGAATAATTTGAGATGCGGTTTTCACCGAATGTCATCAATGTCTTATACAGCCTGTGTGAATAACTATTGCACTAAAAGTCAACAACAAAACATGTTTTAAACTAATCCCATTTTCTAATTAATATTGAAATTTAGGTGCTTTCGTATATCTCTCTTCTCTCCTCCTCTCTATTCATTTGTTATCTCCAATCACAAATAAAAACCAAGAAATTTGTGATTTCCGCACTTGTCAATCAGAAGAGCGCAACAAGTTCGTTCTTCTAGACCCAGTCTACTACGAAAACCTCATTTTTCTTATTTTCTCTCCTCGGTTCTTTTTTCATTCCTTCCAACTTCATCTTTCTTTTAGTTTCTTTCGTTCACCTTTTTTGTCTTTTCTACTTCATCAAGAAGCTCCTCCTTCTCTGTTCAATTTGACCGATTGGATTCTTCCGAAACGAGCTTTTTGGCGTTTTTATTCAGTCCAATACTATTCTGAAGGTTCACCTCAATTCACATTCTCTACCAGGCTAACTAAATTTTGACTGGAAAAAAGAGAAACGAATTGCAGTCAGAAAAAGAGAAGAAGAATGGAAGGCCGATTGTCGGTCATTTTGGATTGTGTTTTGTTTATTCTTCTTTCTGAAAACAATGCCAGAGAAACTGATCATTGCTTCCATGATTCGAACTTTTGAGATGATTTTTTTGACGTAGAAAGTTCGAAGAGAAGAGGGTGATAATCTGGGAACTTTTCAGAAGCAAAGCCCTTTGACTCACATCGTGTGAATTATTAGTCTAGAGTACATGTCTCGGCTCTTCGAGTCGAACTTTTTCTCATAATCTGGTTCAAGGTCGAACCAACCCTAATGATTCAAATTCTAGAATGAAAATCGATAAAATGCTCAACTGAACTTTCAACCTCGCACAGTTGTCCCGATGTCTTCCCTTCCCGTCACTTTGATCAAATTTATCTCGGTTTGTGTGACAACTACCAAAAAGTGATCAACTAACAAAATGTTTAGAACAACATGAGAAAAATTTTGTTAGATGACCACTTTTTGATACCTATTACAGAAACCGAGATAAATTTAATTATGAAACGGTGCCGGTTGAAGAAGAAATATGTATTTTTCATGAAAAGCAGATGAGAAATAATTGAAAATTCAATCTTCATATAAATGTCTATGATCCCAACTTTTCCAGCACCCTTCTTCAACTGTTTCCAGTTGAATCAATTATTTGTCACATTACAGAAGTCTCCCAGTAACCACGTGTTTTCTGCAAAGTCCTCTTCACTTTGTGATGTCTCTGATCCTTTCAAAAATACCCATGCATTCAAAAAAAGAAAGATTAATGAAAGTGCGTCCTCGACTCTTCAATTTATTTCCAGGGGACCGCCGACTTCCTTTTTTTTTCTCATTCCATTATTTCTTCACTCAACACAAACAATATCTCATTCCCCATTTCTTCCTCCCGTTTTCACCGTCGATTCTTCATCACATTTTCCCTTCATTTCCATCATTTTCCTTCTTCCCCCATTTTTTGTGTGTTTGTCTTGATGACAAATGTTCCTCACATTCATCATTTTTTTAGTCGCTCCATGGAAATCCGTGGACTCCGCCCCACCTTCATTTTGGTGGTGAGGGGCAATTTGCTAAGAGTGCGTCGCCTTCCTCCTTCTTTGATTTAGAATTTAAGAGGTTTCATGCATTCGAAATGAGATGAAAACCTCTTTTTCTCACTTTTCTTCATGGTCTCTTGCATTTTGAAACAATTCTGAGGAAACGTGGATCCCGATGAAAAGTTTCGTTACCCTAAGTATTCCGGGAACTGCCAGAAATGATAATCGTGCTTTTGTTCTCCCCCCGTTTCCCATACTCTACTCACTATTCTTTATCGAAAAATGTAAATCTGCTTCTGAAGTTCCCATGAACTTCTCCCTACATTTTTTACATCTTCAAACCACTAAAAAGCTGAAAAGATGACCTCTACCCGGACATGTCAATGAAAACTGACATTTGAATTGGGGGAGTTGGAAATTGAAAAACGAAGAGAAGAGAGGATGAAAACAAACTTTAATTCGAAGAGACACTTTTCTCGAGTCTTTTGCAAGGTTCACAAATTTAGTGGATCAGATGTTGTCCGTCAAAGAAACAAAGTTCGATAGTTTCGATTTGTCTGGGAAAATTTCAACGTCATCTTCTTCACTTAAATCTGCTCTCTGATCTCTAATATCCTCTCGATTTCTTCATCGTGAGAATTCGAATTCCCCTTTGTTGTTTTTCTCCAAAATCCCAACATTCGGGAGTCCTTAAACAACTCTCCATGTTTCATCATGCATCCCGTCTCCTCACTCAAACTGACCATATGTCTTGTGTTCGTTTTCTCATCCTTTTCCCGGACGAGAATGTGTCAAAAATGTGCAATTGTGCATCCCCAATTGTCTATCAAAAAACAAGATAACATCTTCCGAGATGGACATGGACGAGGGGTTTCGTAATTTTTCAATTTTTCGATGTGGGCGGTTTTGGAAGATGGATCGAGATGAGTAATTAGTATTCCGTCTGTTCAGAAAGAATCAAGCATCCGAGGAAGCTTTTCTCTCAATTGACGGTCTCGTAACTTTCAAAAGAATAGGTCGAAGTATAGAACTTGGTTACCGTTTTTCCTCTAGTAGACCGGCACGCCTTACCGTCACTTCGATCGAATTCGTTCCGGTTCCTGTAGTTCCACAATCATGAGCATCCATACACGATCCTGACCATATAACTATGTTCCATTGACCTCCCGTTTTCTGGTTTCAACACTTAATAAATCTCTTTTCTTGCAACTGTTCTTCCCTAAGGAACTCGAGAAAACGTGCAGATTCCCAGTTGCCCTCACCAAAACATATCTTCTCCACTTTCTTTTCTTCACATCATCATCACTTCCACTCATCATCAACTTCTCCCTGAATACTTCCTTTTTTAGCTTCTTCTTCTGTTTATCGAAATTAGGAAACAAGAGTAGTAGTGGACCAAAGAAAATGAGTCTTTGTTTTTGAATGACTTTCATCCGAACAAAAGGCGTGTTTTGAGGAAATTCGAGATTTCCTAAGCTAAAGAACAACAAAACCGGCAAAATATGCACAAAGCAATAGTGGAATTCACTTATGTCTATGTGTCATAGGCTCACCTGTGTGCTCACTTTTAGTTATTGTTTTGAGGTTTTCTTAGTCACTTTGTTATACTGAATTTTTCCAATCCACCATTTTCAGCTTTCCCATTTTCTGTAAGCCCTTGAAACCTCCACGTATCACTTCAGAAGCACCACATAGTAATCCATTTACTCTCTCCTTCTTATTCTTCCGTTCGTTCTCACTTTCAAGTACCACTTGATCTTCCTTGAAATTCGAAACTCACGTCTTCTCGTCCGCCCATCTCGCACTTTTCACACTTCTCGCCTTTCTCACTTCCTTAATCATGAAAATGTTCCAGAGAATTCGAAGAATGCCATTGATAATGTACAAATTCTTATTAGTCACTTCTATATTTCTAATCGTCTCTGGCCTGATACTCACCGCATTTTCACTATTCAGCCCACTTTGGGAGGTTGGTTTTTGCTAAACTTGAAGAACATTGAGAGTTAGACTTCAGGTCGTGGACTTTCCTCGATTTCATTTATCACATCATCACGGCCTCTGGTGGGATTGCATTGTACATCATGACACGCTGATTCCTCTAGATGAAGTTCAAGCTGAGCTCAGAGGTAAAGTTTTCTGGAACATTTTGCCATTAACAAAGATTTTGTTTAGGTGATCGCTGTGATAGCAAGATGGATTCTTCAGTTCAGGCTTCTTTGAGAGTTGCTCTCGAAAAAGGAGACGAAGAAGCTAGAGAACTGCTCATGCACAGATTCTTGCGTAAGTTCTAGTTACCTCTGTTCCACCATTTCCACTTCTATTCCAGCTCACCACAAAGGAGTCATATTCTTCGCAGTGTTCACATTCGTGTTCGGTCTCATATCCATCCTCATTGGCTCTTGCTCTCCTTGTTTCCCACCAAATGCTCTTCTTTATGTCGTCGGAGTTTTTATGACGGGTGCATGTTCCGTGTTGGCTGATGTCATTTACATTTTCGCATTCAATCAGAAACCGATTTTTGTGAGAGATCAAGCGGAGCCACATCAAGAAGTGACTCTCATGAGAAGAGAACGAGGGTCGTTCGGGCCGATTTATGTAAGGTTTTCAGAGATGAGATGAAATTCAAACTTACGAACTTTAAGAAGCGTCTGGGAATCGCGACCTACATCCATATGTTCGGATCGATGCTCCTCATCGCTGCATTCGTCTTCTCTATCTTCTGTGCATACTTCCTCATCACCTCAAAACATGCCCACGACGTCTGTTGCACCAGTCGAAAAGAATACAGGGAACAGAATAAGTAAGGGCTAGGAAGTCGGTTCTCAAAGAGTCATTCCGTTTCTTCAGATGGCGTAACAGCGGACTGATTCTAAAGACTGGAAGAATCACTCATCAATCGCACCGTCCATTCGTAGTCATCGATGACGACAGTAGTATTTAGATATTGGGTTTGATCTTGAGACCGTATTTATCCCGTTGTGATCTCTATTCTTGAAACTTTAGAACCGGTTTTGATTTTGAAATATGATCTGGAAATGTATATATGTTCATAAAATTATGGAATTAGAATAAACGAGCTTCCATTTTCTCAGGTTGTATTATTTCAAGATCTGCAGTACTTGCCTCCCGTAAAAGTTATGCAGCATTTTTGATTTTATGCTCTTGATAATAGTCTTGTGACTATTTCAACTCATAATTTTTTAGTTCCCCATACTCCAATAACTTGATCATTCTAGATAACGTACCACATAACCTATAAAAATCATTGAGAACAAACATTTCATTTTTTCGATCGTCAAAAATTTATGGTTGAGGTTTCGTTGATGATTATGACTCGCACACACAGATGAAGAAAAGAAGGAGGGGGAAGGTTTTGGAACACATGAAAAATGTCTATGGGGGGAGAAAAACAGTGAAATGAAATGAGCACGACACACAAAAATTGTTGGAATAGACACCAAATAATATGGGGAAATGAGGCAATTCACCAATATGGCAAGGTTTTTTGTGGGAGGCGGAAAACGAGAATTGTACACAGCGAAAAAGTGAGCGGAAACAAGGAAAAGGGTGACATTGAGCATGGTTTGTGTTGAAATTGAGCATGGTTTTTTCGGAGCAAAGCGTATTATTCAAACAGGAGAGTCAGAAAAAGGTGTTGAATTATTGAGCTAACTCTTTTCACTTCTACACCCGTGAAAATAATATGCAATAGAGAGGGAATTCAAAGGGGCAAGTCTTCTATACGAACTATGTATGAAAAGCTGAAAACGAAAGAAAAGCAGATATATAGTCGAAACGAATCACTGAGAATTGCAGAACCACGTGTTGAAAATGATGATGATGAGGATGTCTTGAACTTTTTGTCGGTATTTTTGTTGCTTTAGTAGAATTTTCTATCTCTAATTGACCAGTTGTTGTGGTTGTTGATACGGTGGAGGTGGAGGAAGAATCAGATTGCTGAAATTCGAGTATTTAGAAATTCATAATGAAAATGGATATTTTCTTACCCATTGTGTTCCTCGATCCTGGCAAAGTTGTTCGTTGACTTCACACTTTGCTGATGGTGCAACTGAGATGGATGTAGTTGAGGTGGATGAGATGACTTGGAGATTACAGAAGATGTCATTGTGGTTGAAGACGTTGTGGTTGTTGAAGCCGTCATTGGAACGAAACTGGGAAGGGGAAGATTCTGCGAGAGCGTGGCAGAATCAAAGTAGTAATCACCACGATGGGTTGGAATCACGACTGAAACAATTAATTTTTGAAACTCAGAAGAGAAGAAAACGAAAACTTACAAGCTCCTCCGTTGATTACTCCTCCATCCAACGAGCTCAGATTAGTGCACGACGACGTTCTTCGATTGTGAGATAGAATTCCCGGTGGTGAATTTCCATAGAATCCATTAGTCATCCCATTTCTCGTAATCGAATTCAACTGTCCCTGGCTTTGTCGATGTTCCTTCAACAACTGTAGAATCAATGGATAGTTTTGCATTTTCTCCGTCGAAAATGGTCCAGCTTCTTCTAGGAATTGTGTTGGAGTCACGCTGGCTGGAGGGAATGACGCCTGTCGGTCACCAGCGATTTCAGCCGGGAGTGGACCAGTTGGAACTGGAGCTGGAGCGGCAGCAGATGGTGTTTGAGTTATTGCAGATGGTGGAGGTGGAGACGAGGATGTTTTAGGTCCAACTGCGAACGTCGCCGGGAACTCGTATGGAGGCGGATTTCTCGGCCGAGAAACTGTTCCAGGTACATGAAGAGATTGAGCATGGGTTAGAGATGTTGGTCCATGGTACATTGGAGCATCTTCATAGGTACTCAGAATCTGGTTCTGTAAATCATAAAACTATTCAGGTGTCATTCTTTCTAAACACTTACGTTATTCCTGTAGTACCCATTCACATGATAATGACTTGGCATCGAGTGAACTCTGTTGATGGCATTGGCATTTCTGTTTCCCGCAGAATTCTTCTTCACAAATCGTCCTCCCGTTCCTCCGAGTGCTCCGTTGAATCCTTCGTTTTGTTGATTCAACCACATCTCATGGTGTTGGGAGTCAATTCTCGTCTCCGATCTTGTCATTTTGTCCCGTGGCATCATTTCAGGCGGTGATGAACTTCCAGTCGATGTAGCATTCCATTGAGCTGGTGGAGAATAAGATCTCTCCGCCATCGCTCGTAAGTCACTTGCACTCATCGACAGCAATCGGTCATTTATGGATTGTGTTGTTTCGGTCTCTAATGGTAAACTCATTGCTAACGAACTGCCTACTACAGAAGTCTCCACTGGCATCGATGGAAGCTCCTTCGATGAGAATGCCACGTGTGTTCCACTCGTCGATGTTGATGACTCGTGTCGTTCTCTATTCTTATTATTGAAATTAACATCCACTATGCTTCTAGTGCTTCCCGACTCTATCGTCTGTGAAGCGTTATCGATTGACGAGGGTCTTGTAGCCGTATCCGGTTGAGTTGTTACTGTATATGTCGATGACGTGGCGCCAGATGATTCGTGTGCAGGATGGTAGGTCTGGTGGCGAAGTTCCAGTCGAGACCGTTCACTTTCATCACTGGCTTTGCTCGATTGAGATGCTGCTCGTTCTTGACGGATGTCTGAAATTCTCTTAGAATTAGATTCTGAACATTCATGAATGAAAACTCACGATCCAATTCCATCTTCTCGATCTTCACGTCGAGATTCGAATCCATTTTGATTCTAAGACGGAGTTTCGAAGACATCGAGCCGTGACACCGATCGCCACACGCACTGCTCAAAGAATCACTGTCTGAAATCGCAAAAAATTTGACTCAGTTTTGGAGATTCCCAATCTTACCCTTGTCATGGTCTCCACTTCCGATTCCACTAGTTGAAGACGTGCTAATTCCATCTACTGACATTTCTAGATATGGCTTCGGTGGTGGGGCCATAGTTGCATGGAGGTGTGACATGACGAGTAGGGTCTGATGTACCGCCTTACACAAATCCAGCAGATATCTTGCTTTATGTTCCGTCTGTGCATACAGAGACATTTTCGTGCCATCCGACCCAATGATAGTCATCTTCTTCCTGTTGAAAGACAGTTTCGCCACTCGACTCCACGTCAGCGATCTCAATGGAATTCGGTCTCCGTCCTCTCCAATGTCACACATCTCGATGCCCTTGGCGTTTATTCCGAGCACCGCGTTATCCGTATTATCCATTTTATGCCTTCTTAATCCGTACAAATGACAGTTTAGAGCGAACGGTGACCTTCCCGCCTCAATCATAAACTTCTCCATTGCCTTGTATCTTCCTTCGTTGATAATGTCTTCGCATGCGGCAGGTAGATTGTTTCGAATGTACTCCAAACCACGCTCGTTTATCACCCATAATGGAAAGTATTGTTCTGCGCGGAAGTATCTGAAAATCAAAATATATTTCAGCGTCAGACAGCAAAAAGAAGGATCAGCTGCTTCAAACAAAAACAAATTTTGAAAAATGGGATCTCAGCTTCACGTAAAGATATCCACATGGTTTATATTTCATCGGAAGACCGTCGTGAAAGTCTCATCATCGATCTAATTTCTTTGCAAAACTCCTAATACGCGCGCGGGTGCCGAACCAGCGAAGCCAGAGCGACAAGCGCGCACACAACCGCCAAGACCACACGCTCACCCCAAGTAATCGTTGCCTTTGTCCGTTATAAGAGCGAGGGCCGCCATGTACCAGCACCTCTCCTCCGACACACTATTTCTCCCAGCCCAGTGGTCGAGAAAGTTGTCTTTGAGTTGAAGATAATAGTGTTCTCGTGCTTTTGGGCATCTGAAAACGAAAAGAAATGAACATTTTGATGAGATTAATTTGGTCAGAAGAAAATAGTAACCGAGTGAAAGAGGAACTTACGTCAGTAATCCAACCTGATCAATGTAGACTCTCACTCGAAAGTAGAGAACCAAAATCGGCCGGTTTTCACTGGACTTTGAATGCTGAAATTTGGAAAGAAAATAAAGAATAACTGAAGGAAGATTTACTTACCCAATTAGCGAATCGAGGTTGTTTATGCGCATACTTCATGATTTTCGCTGCAGGATCCAGAAAATAATACTCATGGCGTGGCTGATCTCCGCCAATGCCTTCTGTTGGTTGTCGAAATGCGAGGCCGAACAATTTGTCTTCTGATAGAGACAGACGTTCGCCACATTTCCAGAGGACATCGTGTACTTTGGTTTTCGACTGAAATTTGGAATTTTAGATACAGTATTTCATCTTTCAGACCGGCACCCCTTACCGACACTTTGGTCAAATTTATCTCGGTGACTGAAACAGATATCAAAAAGTTTTTGACCAAAATTCAATGACAAAATGGGATACATTTTTACAGTCGACCCCTTTTTGATAGCTGTTACAGGAACCGAAATAACTTTGATCAAAGTTACTGAAAAGGGTGCCGATATATTATAGTTATAACTACAGTTTCGTCTGGAATTTTGACGATCTTAGAACTTTGAGAAGCTGAAACGGTGTATGTTACACTTCTTCCAGTCTTCACTTTCATTGTATCATTCATGTTGTAAAATTGAAAAGTAAAAGCCCTTCATGTAATGACATGAGAATCGACTCTATCGTTCCGAATGTAAAACTTACACTGACGGCCACATGGAACGACTCTTTCGTGAGTGTTTGCACGGAGACAAACGTCTGTCCAGGCCTGATGTTATGTGTTGATGTGAAGACTTCTGGATCAGAGAAACTGGACGATGAGGGCTGTTGGAGGTGGACAGGCAGCCGTGAAAAGACGTCGCCGCGCGCTGAGCCCGGCGAGTCCATTTATTGGAGAAAGAGGAGGGGAACAGTGAAAAGACTCATAGAGCAATCGGTTAGTTTTTGATCCGAGTACCTTTTCGTTCCGCTCTTCACACTTCTGCAAAAAAATTGTAGGTGATGAATTTATCCAATAAGTTTGATAACTATGTGAGAGATAGAAGATATAGTCACGAGACAATTTGATAACAGTTAGCAAATCATCTGACTTCGCGGAAAAACTGACGAAACATAGAGAACACAAAAATCTATTAAGAAATACAGAAATTCCAATCGAATTCCTAGACAATCCTGCACATGTTATTCTAGGAATTTCATTAAAAAACAACCACTTTTACAGTTTCTCTGAAAAGCTTCTTCTTCTTCGTGTTCTTCTCTCCCATTCACATGATTTCTCAATTCTAGTCTTGCGGTTTCTGTGTCGTGGGGGCGTTTGCTCTAAAAATTCCTCGCTGCTCCTCCCAAAACTTTTTTTTCTCGTTCCGACAATATCAAGTAATGAAATGAAAAGAGAAAGAGATTGTGAAAGGAGGATAGTCATCATCATGTACACTTTCACCCTTTCCCCACGCACCTGTCCTTATCACGAATGGAATTTTGGTGTCCGTGATAAAGAAATAATTAGGTAGAGAAACTTGGTGCTTAGATTGGTGGAAGTAGATGGTGGAAACAGAGAGAAGTCTGAAAAGTGAAGTTACGATCATATGGTAGGATATAATGGCCAGGGGAACATGGAGCTTCCCAATCAAAAGTTTCAGTAAAACATTACTTATCAGCGATGTAATCAGTTCATTCCGGGAAATAAATGGGAAAGTCGGAGGGTTTCGAATCGTTTGAAATGTGTGGTGAAAGACGGAAAGTTAACGGAATGGTTTTTGATGTTCGATGACCACAGTCTGGCGAAGAACTTCTGAAGAAATGTTCAGATAATTTTGTTGAAAACAAATGAGCTTCAACCAGTTGTCAAGTAAATTTCTGAAGAAATTATTTTCATGGATAGGACTCAAATGAGGAGCTGAGCATGGTTTCTTGCACCTGATGACTGAAAGGACAATGAACTCAAAGTCCAGGAATTCGCCTCCAAAATTCACCCCATTATCAGTTTTAGCTTCTAGTTTTACTGATAACTGAATCGTAAAACCTTCCAGGTGGGTTCCATCAGAGATCACCGAATTTCTTAAAGTTGCTGATATCTGACAGTTTCAAGAAACACGGAAAGAAGTCGATGTTTATGTAGTTGTCTGACATTTATGAAGTGACAAATACACCCGCATCACTAGGAGTTTTCATATTTCCAAACAATAGGAGGACACTAAAAATGGGTGTAATCAAATAAGGGGGGAGAGAATGTGAGAAAAAGAAAATGATGTGATGATCAATCAATGTTTTTTTCTTCTGTTGACAAGGGGGTAAACGATTGGGGAAAGAGGAAGAGGAGAAAAAGGGAGAGAAGGAATGTTTAGAAAAAGATAAGAAGGAGAAGAAGAGGGAAATCAAAAGAACTTAAAAGAGAAATCATCTGGAATCTGATATCATGTACATATAGATGACCTTCTACTAATCAGGTGGTTAAGTTGGTTATACCGAAGATAAATACCAATATCTTGTGATACACCCATAATCTTTGCGCCGCCTGTCAGACACCATCAGAATGCAGTGACTAATTTGGCGTTTCCGGTCATCCGCCTTCTTGTTTGTTTCAAGTTACAGAAAAATTGACCAGATGTAAAAATGTGAACATGAAGGAAGAGAAAAAATTGAATCCAGTTAGGAGTAGGTTCTGCTTGAAAGAAATTCTTGGGAATGGTTTGTTGGAATTGGAATGGGGGTTGAAAAGGCCAAAATAAGAGGGCAGGTAAAGAAAACGAAGACGATGGGTTGTTAAAGTGTCGTAAAATATTTGGACGAGAAACGAGAAGAGCGTCATTGAAGGACAAAGTATGAGTCTAGGTTTTCAGTCTTTTTTCAGTTCAAGGTTTCAAGTGTTATGATGTGACAGATAAAAATTTCATGGAACGGAACAAAAAAAAATAAATGATTGAGAAACAAAACACTTTTTCTTGCATACCATACCATTCGAAAAGAGGAAAAGAAGAGAAAGAGACAAAAAGAGAGAAAGAGTTTAGATGTCTCTGGGTCTCCACCGATTGTCGTACTCTCTTTTCGGGCAAGGAATTCCTGCGGACATCTGCGTCTTCGACTCTCTTAGACACTGTCTTGCGACGAACTGTACATACCAGGGAGGGAGCAGAGAAAGCGGAGAGAAGGTGATGGGATATGGCGAGGTGCGCAAAGAGAAACGAGGAGAGTCAAGGAAACCCATCTTTTCACGTAATCATCACAAATGGTTCAGTTTTGGGAGAGGTCGTGAGATGATGGAGAAAAAAGTGAAATCGAGAAAAAACGGTTTGGAGAAGGGAGAAATTGAAATGATGGTGAAAGGGATCTGAATCATTAGGCCTGAAAATTAAGAATATGAGAGAGATTTTCAGATGTTTAAAGAATAGTTTGAATTAAAATGAACAGCAGATGAACAGTGAAACCTGTAATAGCGTTGAACCCCTCTAGCCTCACTTTGACTACATTAATCTCGGTTCGCAATAGAGAATTTAAAAGGTTCGAAACTGAACAAATGCTGATCATAATAAAAGCTACAAGTAAGCTTTCTTCAACAAGCCAACGCAAACCGAGAAAAAGTCCGTAAACTTCAAAGTTTGAAGGGATAGGCGAACAGGGTACAACACTATTTCAGGTTCTTCGGTTTATGGTGCGGATGTGCTCAGTGATAATGCAGTAGATGTACTTGACACCAAAAAATCTCTAATTCTCAAAATCTTCCTACTGCAAGAAGAATGACATCAGTAACTTCAATGTTTTCAAAACTTGGTTGACCGAAAACAACAAAAGAAAGCGTATTTTAAGAATCGAAGTGATCACGAAAAGACACAATAGTAAGGCAAACATGGTCAGAGATGAAGGGAATTCTAGAATTCTAGATTTCAGTGTTGACCTACACCACGCCTCGCATAGTAAACACATGTGTAGACGACATAAAAGAAACTCGGAACCCAGAAATAAGTGTAAAACTAATCTTTGTCATGATCAATCAAAATCAACCATGTACTGTGACGAAGAAGAAGAAGAAGGAGAAAAAGATGTTATCATTTCTCTTCATCATCAACTAAAAACTGCGCTGCGCAACGGAACCGAAAAAGGGGAGAAATGGAAATCAGAAGGAGTGGTAGTAGTAGTAGTTATAGAATGATTGGCGAGAAGAGAGCGAGAAGTACAACAATACAATAGAAGATTCATACATATATATTCATAAACGATTCGTAATCGAGATTGGCGCGGCGCCTCTCTTTCTTCAGATGAAAAAGTTACAACGACTCGTGATGTGTGAAAAAGGAGAGAGATTTTCTTAAAGATTTAGGCGATTTGTAAATCAGATAACCATCTCATATGGGTTTGTTTAAAGTTTTTTCATGACAAAGTTGGTGTGACGAATCGAAAGAAAAAGAAGAGGGAGATTTGATGGTGCTGGTGGTTGGTGGAGGGATTGGAAGTTGATGAGAGGATCAGCTAGAACCCGTCTTGTATGTGTTGCAAGTCTTCATTCTGATTCCTCCCCAATCACTGGATTCTTTTCTTCTACTCCTTCTCTTTCGATTCTCCCTCTCTATCTTTTTGTCCCCCCAGTATCTCCTTTGTTGTTAAAAATTTGAAGTGATATCGAATCGAATCGAAGCGACATTTCTTTGCTGCCGATTTGTAAACGATCTGATCTACCGCCGCTGGCTAGCCCAAGTGGAATTTCTTGTAGAAAAGTGGAAGGGGGAGAGGAGGAGGTGATAAAGAATATCAAGAAGGAGAAGATATTCAAATTATGTTAGAGACAGAATATCTCTATAGAGACTCCCGGTTTCCAAGAAGAGGAGAAAGCGACGCGCGGCACTGATACATACCATCACACAAAGGTGACTGACTACGCGGGATTCTTCATATGATAACGATGAAAATGAGGAAAAATGAGGGGACAAAAAACCCCAAAAAAACACGAGAAACAACAAAAAACTGTTCTGGAATGATTGGTATTCCATGTCAGTGGAGAGAAGATTGCAAAGTGTCTCTCTTAGAGCAAATAAGAGAAAAGAACAGAAATTGAGGCGCCAGAGCAGATGGAAGAGAAGAGAAAAGTAGGGTTAAGACTGTCGGGAAGATGGAAGAAAAGATAAGACAGAGGGAGAGTTTAAGCCTGATTGTATGGGGTTGTGATGAGTCATTCGGTCGAGTATTATTGGAGGGTTTACTGTTAAGTTTTTTAAAAGAGGGATTATTATGTTGTTGCAGACCAGTCACTTCCAAATGCACCGAGCTTGAATTTTTGAAGCTGTTCTGCGAGAGAAAACTGTAGTTTTGCGAAGTCCAACAAGCAGTGATCTTATTTCAAAGTAAACATTGGGGGACTGGTTTTTGTACAAGTTGTAGGTTCAGAGAGTTGCTCACCAAAAATTATGAACAGAACTCGAATACGATCAAAAACTGGTTGATTTCAG
Organism: Caenorhabditis sp. 40 LS-2015; assembly: GCA_900536305.3. Classification (NCBI taxonomy): domain Eukaryota; kingdom Metazoa; phylum Nematoda; class Chromadorea; order Rhabditida; family Rhabditidae; genus Caenorhabditis; species Caenorhabditis tribulationis. Next base: position 6,167 of record LR546455.1, on the reverse strand, counting down.
CTTAATACTATATGAAGCTGTCTGATAAAATTTGTTCAATATCTGAATTCCGGAATACTAGAGATTTGACCAGACAACTCGGCTGTATCCAAGAATATGTCTCTAACATCCTTTTTCCTGCAGAAAAGGCGAAAAAAATTGTGCAAAACGTTGTGAAAGAATGAACGGCGAAAAAAACGAAGAAGTTTTTTTTCGTCTGTCTGTTCTCTTCGAAGATTAAAAACTTGCATCCTTTTCGGTCTCAACACGTCATTAATAGTACAAAAAACATTAGGGCCCAGGCGTGTTTGTTCTCGAAGGAAAGAGCACAGGATGGGAAGCACAGGAGCTCCGAAAATGCCCGAAAATGCTTCACTGTGGTCTCTCTCCCTCTATCTTGAGAAAAGTGAAAATGAAAATAACATGAAAAAGAGTGGAGGTAGAAAACGAATGGGGAACATGTGTTTGCATTGAGGATTTTTGTGATGGTGCCCTCCCAAAAGAAAAGCGAACGAAAAGATGCGCTGTACAGTGGCCGGATAGAGTCTAGACTCTTTTCGGATCATCACCGAGAAGCCTATTTTATGAGACGGAAACAACCAAAAAAAAAAACAACATACAGGCCCGAAAAAGAAACATGGAAAAGGAATGGGGGCCGAAAAAGTGTATGTATATATCAAAATGCGATCGGAATGTGAATGGTAGCGGCCCAATACGCACATATTTTCAACACATTCATAGCGAAGAAGAAGAAGACGATGGAAAAGAAGATCAGGGCGATGACGACGAGGAGAGGGAGATGTCGAAAACCGTCTAATCTGCGCCCACAATCGAATCTTTTACGAAAAGAAAAGGAAGAAGGCGCCTGAAGGAAGAGAGAGCGGATGTGTGTTCGTGGGATTTGCCACGTGGTAGAGGTATAGGTCACGAAGCGGTCAGGTACGGTAGATAGAGATGACGTCGAGAGTTTAGATCAATTTTTGAGAAGATCAGAATTCTCATAGATCGAAAATCCCCGAGATCTTTGAATTCGGTAAACCGAAATCAAAATCCTGTACTAGATTTTTGAAACTTTTAGGTCTGTTCAATCGGCAAATATCATTAAATTGAAAGTTCTGACATGATCTACACACAAAAGTGATTCTAATTTCGGTTTACTGATCGGTTTGATGATCCTGAAGAGACACAGTGAGCCGTAGATATGCAATCGCGCTTCACTGTGCCACCCAAAAATTATGATGCTCGCCAGCCTTCTCAATGGAGCGCGATGGCATACCATCGATGTCAATATGTCAAAAAAAACGAGCACTGCAACACTTCAGTTTGCACGAATAACTCGGAATTCGAGGTTATCATAGACTAAAAACCATTGAGAGAATTAAAAACTATGCCTTGCCGAGCGAATCAAACTTTTCAGTCACTCGAGAACATTTCACGGTAACTTAGACCGGGAGCAAAAAAAACCGAGCATTCCAAACAAAACATAAACATCGACTCGCGAAAAAATCGTACTCTTTCTCACCCGGTCACCGGTATAAAACCCGGAAAAACCGAAGACAGATAGTGTATGTTAGGGCATTAAAAATTTAATGGGTGGGGAGAAAGAACATTGTGGTCGGACTAAATAAACTGCTGGAAAAAAATGAAACCGATAACTGGTGCGAAGAAGAGAAAACATTTCGATCCAGATTGATAAGAAGCAAGTCGAGGAATTTTCGTTTTGTTCGGAGAAAAAACAACGGTGACCGAAAGTAGTCTTTGAGAAAAGGTGAAAGTCGGACGTCTAGACGTCATCAGGCAACACAAGTGTCGAGAGAAAGGGCATTCGACCGTAATGAGTTTCTTCACTAATCCGACAAAATTATCGGTCAGGGTACAATCAAAACATAATTCTGGAGGGAATACCCGAGAGGCAACAATCAACTGGAATCCAGACGTGAAATGCTTAGAATGGGCAGGACAATAATGTAGCCATCGGAGCCTATTCGGGAAAACAATGGACATTAACACATTTTAGAAGTCCTGGAGGCGATGGAAAGTAAGTTTCTCTCAAATCAGACTAAAAAACTTTCAGCCACTCTTGATTTTTCCCAAAAAGACAAGTCAGGAGGACGTCGACCATAACAAGAAGGTCAGCGATTGCAATCAGAGGGAAAGAAGAAGAAGAAGGTAGTATGGGTCAGAGGAGAGACACAGATAGATGGAAGGCACTTTTACTGGGGACGTCGGCCCCCCTCTTCTCGTAAGAGGAGGCATTCCTCGAATTCTTTGATTTACTCGGAAGTTCATTTCGTCCGATGCTACTCTCCAACTTTGGGACTGACGACGACGGCGATGGTATCATTTAACCTCGCCTGTTGTCGTGGCAGTTGTCGTCAGAAGACGCGAAAGAAGAAGAAGTGTCAACTTTCATCCATCTATGTGAAAATGGAAAAAAAGAGGCGGTACCCTCGTATTCTGTCACCTGACCCATCTCTCCAAAAAAGAGATGATGATGATATGGAGACCAAGAAGATGCATGCCTCTCCTTCTAGAGTATGACGTGGAAAAATGGTAATGGGAGGAATGTCTCTATACATCGATGTATTTCTCTCCAAATCGTTTATCGATACAGAAAACGAAAGAGGGAGAGAGAGAGGGAGCGAAAAGGCTATGCGGCATCTTTTCTCCGACGGCGCAAAACGATGTGTGTGCAAAATTGAGGTCGGGGACGATTCCCTTCTTATTCTTCTTGCCCGTCCAGCGTTGCCTTGACTGACCCTCGCCGCATGTGTTCTATTCGCATATCACGGTTGGTAAATACATACTACGCAACAACGTGGAAGCATCTGTCTCTTTCTCGAATGTTCAGCGGTTCATTGGACGCGCCAATCACACCCTTTGCGGTAGGAATATGATGAGATAAGAGAGATTGAGTAGGTTGGCGAGAGAGAGACTCAATTGTTTGTTATCTCCATGCGGTGCACTGGTCGAGGAGACGAGATTTCTTATATCTATCCACCGGGCTTATCATTATTCTGTACAGGTTGGGGTTCCTGGGTGGAGAAAAGTTTACGAATCCAATTTGAGAGGAATGAAAATGATTTCAGATGACCAGAAAAGAGCTAACAGTCTCTGAGCTGGAACTATTTCAGAGTTCGCGGTGCAAGCTGCGCCGGCAGCCAAAAAAGTTTCAAAATAGATATTCAATCGGTTGTGTCGATAAATTGTAGATCTCTACGAGCTTTACATTCATTATGTGATACGGACTGGTGAGAAATTCAGCAACCGGCTGCCCTAGATTACAAAAAGAAACCAATTATATCCAAACGAGTTTCTATTCCAGTCCAATGTCTCGACCCAGTCGAGCCCACAGTCTGTTAATGATGCTGGAGCCGGCCCGATCAACGGAATACCGTATTTCCTCTAACTGACTGACACCTTTTTCCCTTATATTTGACCAAATTTATCTGAGTTCCTGTTACAATTATCGAAAAGTTGCCAACTAATGAAATGTTTCTCACATTGTGAATAACATTCTTTCAGTTTACGACTGTTTCATAACTGTTACAGGAACTGAGCTATATTTGATCAATAAACCGCAATAAACCTGGAAGCCAAGCCAATGATTCTTCCAATGAAGAATTCACTTGTTTTCAGATCTCTTCTTAGAATTCTCAAGTTGTCCTGTTTTCACTTGACGATCAGTTCGGTGCACTTTGAAAACACACATCATTCTTACATCGATACGATAGTTTTCATTTTCACTTGCACCCACGTTTGCCTCTAATTTCAAATTGAAGTATCGAATCAAAACTCAACACAATTCTCACAAAACACCTCCCTTTTTTTCGATGTCCATTCCAAATCTCAATGATCATTCGTTTTCTCCCGAATATGTTCCTCCTCCCTCTTCCTGATGATCACTGATTTTGAGGTTCTTGTCGAAACATGGACGTTTGTTTCACTGTACCCAACTAACTGATTTATGATCTACTCAATTTTTGTTGCATCAGTTTTTCAACTTCATTCCTTCGCACTATCTGTGAATAGATGCGATTCGAAAAATATCTGAGAGATGCGATTAATCTTCGTTAAATAATCATTGTCGTCGACTTTATCATTATTACAAAAAGGAAAAAGGAGGAGAAAAGTATGGAGAAAAAGATTAAAAAAGAGAATACAAGGAAGAGATGATTCGATTTGTGTTGTGGTCAACAATGGCACATGGGATGGGTACTAGATGAATTCGGTGATCGAGATGAATTACAAGTAGAGACCTGAGAAGAGCGAAACAAGTGATCTGGTTTGAAACCGAAAAGAGAACAAATCATTGATTCCATTAAGGTGTAGGGGTAGGTTTGAAATTTTTGAGCGACTTGGTTTCTCAAAATCAACTGGAAACGTTTCATTATTTGATGGATATGATTGGCAAGAAGAGGTTCCAAAGCATACACGCCCAGCTCTAAAGCCTGTAACGACATTCAAAGATCGAGTAATGAGCCAGATTTTCAATTTTTTTTTCTTGTCAAAGTGAGAAAACATTTCCCTGTCAAAATGGAAGAATTCCGACTGCTCATAAAGCAATTGCTGAAGGAGCAAAAACCATAATGAGGAAAGATCATTTCTTTATCCGAAGCAAATTTCATTACGTCGTATAATCTGATTGGCATCTCAACAGAAGCCTTGCACCACTTTTGAACAATGTCACTATTCCCCCTTGAATGGGTTTCGTGAAAACTATCATAGCAATAGTTGAAAGAAATCCATGAAATGTCAAGCAAATGAAAGCCATATATGCGGCAACTGGAATTGCTAGTTGATTAATGGAATAAAAATCAAATTACCTTCGAAATCAGACCCAAAGTATATCGTGTAGATGAACATAATATTGGGCACACCCAACATCATTCCATGGACGAAAGTCTTCAATAACCTATTTCAGTTGATCTATTGTTCATTTCAAACCTGAACAATCAAACTGGACAACAACATCCTTTGCATTTTCACAACAGCAGGTGACATGTTCTTCGTTTTTCTCAAATAGGAATTCATGTACAACGTAGTGCTTGGAATCACAGAGAAAGTGCATATAATACATCCCAACCATGTAATCATTGTGCTTATCATAATATAATCTGAAAATGGAGCAGCGAGAACCGAAGAATAACATGTGATTTCTGGAATCGAAGGGTCTCTCTGAAATTTATATAATCTACAAAGAATTTCCGTGAGCTCTCTAACTATTGCCAGCTCTTTTTTGTACTCCTCTTGAAGCTGGATACTGTAGAAAAATGTGCCGAATGTTATTGCTGGGAAGAAGAAAGTCAAGAATCGGAAAGCTTGCACGAAGAGTTTTACGAATTTCGTAAACTTTCTAGTTTCATACTCAAACACGCTAGCTCGATATCGGAAGTAGAACATTTCCATAACTGAGCATCCCGTCTCTGAAAAAAATATACTGAGATATACCCAATTAGATGTACTCACGAATTATCAACGCGGATAGAACATAAAACTGAAACAATCCACTGATTGCCCAATCATTTAAAATACCTGTTGCCCTCAACAATGGATACGGTAGATGTACTACAGGAAGCATTAGGACGCAGTTATGAAACTCTGTGATAACGCTTCTAAAAGTATGTTTTTTTCTTCTTTTTCAGAACAAATTCCGATCAAAATTTACATGCAAGTGTGCCAAATGAGGTAGTACTTGTAAGTTTGAAAAACAGTTGATTTGATACGAAATAGTACGATGATGACAATGGTATAGAGTGGAATATCCAGAATATGGAAGAAATGCATGATTGATCTGAAACTGTTTGTGGAAAACATTACTGAAAAGCGAAAACACCTGTAAACAGCATTCGCTGGTATATTGCAATCCCGTTCTCGCATAACACTGATGAAAAAATGGAGCAAATGCAGTTTGCTTCTGAGAAATCAAGCCCAAGTGCCGAGTAACACTCGGTGTTGTTGAAAACTAATTATAAGGTTTCCAATCACGCGTTGCTTGCTTTTTATTCCAATGAGTGAAAGAGGTTTGGTGTAGGATTTCTGAAACAAAAATAAAAATAAATTCAAGATAGATTTATTCAGATGAAATTCAAAGGATTTCTGGTAGATTTGTGGCCCTAAAGAGGGCCGTTGGGTTCGGTGGGTGTGGAGTAGGTTCTTATTCCTTGTCTCCTCCGGTCTTCTTTGGC
>LR543569.1:0-13999 GCA_900536305.3 Caenorhabditis sp. 40 LS-2015 | reverse complement strand
CAAATATTGAGGAAAAAGTGCTCCTCACCTGATCGCACATTCCATACAACTGCGCCATGCACATGACTCTCTCCGACGGCGCGATGCATCGCTCCTTCATCAGATTCACCGCGAACCGAACCGTATCCTCGTTGTGACTCGCCACCATCACCGACACGTTGCTTCGGCCGCGACGATCCACCTCGTCGGCGATGCGAGTCAGGCAAGACTCGTACATCTTCGTGGTGGCCTAGAAATATGGCAATTGATAGTTTGGTGGCCTAGAAATCCCCCGAATGGTCTAGAAGAAAAGTTCGTTTTGAAATATTGGCGATAGTTTCGGAACTTGTATTTTCAGCTTTTTTTTCAGTTTCAGGTTCGAAACATTGTCTGTCTCCACCATTTTTTTCGTTGTATTCGCTTACATATCTTGAAATAAAGTGATAGTTCGGTGTGAAAATCCGAACATTGATTCTGATGGCCAAGAAAGAAATCCCCACCTATACTAGGAACCCAATAAGTATTCATTAACTTCTGATAGATCGTTCAGATCCGCAAGAATCTCCAGCTCCTTAAACTCTATGAATTGGAAAATTGGATTCAGACGGTTTCGAAAACATTGAGAAACAATCAGATGGTTTCTTGCCCAGCCGAAACCAAAAAAACGAGAGAAAATCAGGTCGTTTTCATGAAAAAGAGAAGGCTTGAAAATTAGGTGCTCCATTTTTTGCTTACGGTTTCAGATAATAAGTCTGAGGAATCTTGGACCAGTTGTACTCCGAAAACGTTTCCTCTACTTGAAGCTGCAAATTTTTTTTCTAAGTTTCACAAAGTTCATAAAACGAAAACTGCGGTGTCAACAAATTACTTGTTGGTGGGAAATGTTATGCTTTTGATTAGTTTTCTCAAAACTGTGCATTTTGTCTTTACATTCCGGAGATACTGAATGTAGAATGCTCATCATTCAGTATCTTACGGAGAATTCGAAACCGGCAAGATTTTCAGTTTCATGGTGAACTTTTATATGATTCAGGAAGACTGATTTCAGTGCGTCTATTGTTTTCAGCAGTTAGGATGAGTATCGAATACTTTTGGTTTCAAAAATTTAGTTTACAGCTTCAGTAATTGGAAAACTCATTAAAGAGTTGTTTTCAGGATTAAAAAAACTTGAGTTCTTACAGTGAATTATGGATTCTCAGAAACCGCGTTTGTTAGTTTCTGATGTTATACTTTTCCACTTTCTTTCAAGTATCCCTCATTTTTCCATATTTCAGCTAGTTTTCATGAATACAAAAAACTTAGAAAAGTTGATATCTTTTTGTTATCGTCAATTGATCTGAACCATTTTGATGGCCTGAAAGCACGGATGAACATAGAGGTATTACTAGACAATTTGGGGACTAATTGAAAATGCAGACTGTTCTGCCTAGAAATCCACAATGCTCACTGTTCTGAGCACCACTATCTAACGTTTTCGGTTCCGAAAACACAAAAACTTTGAAGCAATGTAACAGTGAATTTCAGAGCATCAAAACTTCACTGAAAAACAGTCCAACGGCATTCGCTGCGCGCGTAGGCGCCATCCCCCTCGACACCCTCCTCTCCCTAACTTGACCAACCTGACTCTTATCGGTCAAATCGGTCATTTCATTTTTTATTGTCTCACAATTCCTTTTTCCCCGCCTATTATCCTCTGTACAATTTCATATCTTCAATGAGCAATAAACATTATTATTATTAACCCTTCGAATGAGTTTCCACACAATTTCAAATCTGTGAAATTCTCAGTTTCATGAGGCTGATATGATTCATGAAGACGTATCCGAATCTGCTATATATGCAGGTCCTTCGTGAAAAGTCAATAAACATGCTATCACTGCACGGACTAATTCAGATTTTCACTTTGGTTAACTATGGATCGTCAGAAACCGATTTTATTTTATTCAAGAATGTTCCATATCCCAACTGTAATTATCAGTTTTGATTAGTCAAACTTCAAAACAGCTCCTTTTCGATGTTTCAATTTTTCAGGTTGTCTACATGGAGCGAAAAACTTCAAAATATATCGATACAGCAACCGTACCTACTAGTATACCTCGATGACTTTAAAAAAATATACCATAGAGTTGGAAATCCCAAAGTGCTCTGTGGCTTAGCCATCTCCCAGATCAGGGTGGGTCAGTTTACGAGTGCAACTAGAAAATGCGAGAACCACATGAAACTGTAGTTTTCGCCTGGAAGCTCCTGGAAAAATGCTAGAGACTTCCCTTCGGTTGACTTCAAAATTCAAAATCAATCAGTTTCAACCAACGCATTTTACTCGAGGCGCACGAAATCGGATAATTGGATGAACAGCGGAATTGGGCGATGGAAGAAAGCTCAGTGTACGAAATTTCCCAGTCCGTAGTCTCTGTTCTACGGGTCAACCACTCTTCGATTTGTGTATCAACCATTCTTTCAAGATTTCCAATTTTTTCATGTTTCAACGCCTTCAGTTCTTGACCGACTTCTCCTATTTCTGATAGGACTCCAGTTTCAAACAGTATCAAACTTCCGAATAGCCAAAAAGTCCTCAAGTTCATTTTGATGGTTAGGCAATCTCTGAACTATATAGCCTGGGAGACCCCAGTTTCATCAGTTCCACCTATCTCCTATCTATCGAATGAAGTTTTAAAAGAGGAAACGAGAGAATTTTGAGCTAGATTCAGAGTACAAATCTTTCGATTTCAAAAGTGTCATAAATTTTCATCGATAATCTTCTTGAGAATGTGGATTGTAGCATGTTATCTATCTCAATGCGATTTCTTCCTTTTAACTCCTGACTAGCAGGTTTCGTTTAGATATACTTTGAGAATTTTCTCAAAATTGGCACACAGGTAGTTTTTGATACGCTGAAAACAATGAGAGAAAAATTATCTGCCCGTGGGTAAATAGAAGCTCAAAATCTTGTCTGAAAGTGTCAGTCATTTTTTAACGCATTTTCATACCCTCGAACTCCTTTCAATCCCCCCTCTCCTAATTGCCCTCCGGCGCTATAGGTTTCGATGGCAGCGTGGTGTCGGTGGGAAGAGAGGCGACTGGGAATAGTGACTCTGTGGTTCGACCCCGCTCTTTTGAAACTTTTTTTTATTTCTTTTTCCGTCCATTTTTTTCCATCATCACACCTTGTAGAGCAAGGTTTAAGCATTTTCTTCATAATATCAACAACTGTTTTTCTCATGAAACGGAGAACGGACCTTTCCTCAAAATTTTTTTCTCAAAAACTTAAAAGCTGTCTTATTCAGTGCGTTTTCAAGACGATATTATGAAGAAAATGCTTAAACCTTGCTCTACAAGGTGTTATGATGGAAAAAAATGGACGGAAAAAGAAATAAAAAAAAGTTTCAAAAGTGCGGGGTCGAACCACAGAGTCACTATTCCCAGTCGCCTCTCTTCCCACCGACACCACGCTGCCATCGAAGCCTATAGCGCCGGAGGGCAATGAGGAGAGGGGGGATTGAGAGGCGTTCGAGGGGATGAAAATGCGTGCAAAAATAACTGAAACTTTCAGACAAGTTTTCGGGCTTCTAGTCACATACGGGCAGATAATTTTTCTCCCATTGTTTTCAGCGTATGAAAAACTACCAGTGTGCCAATTTTGAGAAAATTCTCAAAGTATATCTAAACGAAACCTGCTAGTGAATAGTCCAAAAATGTGTGTAGAAAATCAATCAAGCTCATTTTAACGGCCTAGAAACCCCCCAAATGATCTTAAGCCCCTGATGGCCTAAAAACCCTCTGGATGACCCCCAAAATTTTCTGTTCCATCTCCATCATATTGAGTTCATCATTTTCCTTTTCAACACTTGTCTCAGTACAGGGATCTCCCCAACCACCAACACACCTGAAAATCGGCATTCACCGGATCCTCGTAACCAATCGCCTGCGCTCGCGCCCTCTCCTGCTCCATGTACGCCCCACGGACAAGTTTGGCGCCAAAGTGCCATCCCTCTCTTCTGGCGACCTGCATGTCGGCCTCCATGCATTGAAGCGTGCACTTCAGATAGGCTTGGTACGTGTTGAACACGTTTCCACGAGACTTGTTGTATCTGGAATGAGGGGGTAGTGTAGCTTTAAGCGAATTTATCTCGGTTGCGGTTAGAGATATCAAAAAGTGGTCAACGAGGAAAATTTTGCTCATTTTGTGATGAGCAATTTGTTAGTTGACAATTTATTCATATCTGTGACAGGAGTCGAGATACAGTTGATCAAATTTCAAAACGACTAACTTCTTCATCATCTCAATAGTGATCTTCGAAATAGCTGGCTGCAAATACGTCTGCTCGGCGTCCACCATAATCCTGACACCCTTTGAAATGGCATACTCGGCAACATCCAAAGTTCTCCGAACCATGTTTCGGAACTCTTGCTCTTCCATCTCTGACAAGTTCTCAATAAGCGGCTCCAAGGCTCCTGTCTTGATATTGAGCACTTGGAAGAGTTGACCTAGTTTCACATGGTCGTCAAGGATATGATTCCAGCCGTGGAGATCGACGACGCCGTCCGAGTCAAAGTCGACGTCGTGGAAGAACTTCTTGACGGATTCTGAGTCGGTTTTCACGCCGAGCTCATGGAAAGAAACGGGGTCAGAATCTTTGAAATCTCTAGAACTCACATGCAATCTCTTCGTAAAGTCCTCCACCGTCAATCTTCCCTCTTGAAGCCGTATGCCTCCTGTCAACGCCTTGAAAAAGTTTTGCGTCTGAACGATGGCTTCGGAGAGCTTCAACAGAAGCTGCCACGAATCCCTCGTTGCCTGTGGCCACGGCGTCGATGGACTTTTTGAAGATGTCGCGATTCGCGTCGCACTGCTCCTCGCCCTCGTAGAAGTAGGTTCTGAAAGTCGGGGAGTCTTGCTCTTGGCTAGAGTAGACCAAATTATAGAGCTCATTGAGCTCTACAATTCGGTTATGTTGCAAAATATTACACAAGATATTAAAGAAAGTTATGGGCTCGGTGAGCTATACAAGGGGATCGAAACGGTAGGGTTTTAATAGTTGGCAAGGTCGTCATTAAAATGTGACTTTGTAATGAAACTGTTCTAGAAATTTCGAAAAAAACAAACTTTCGGTTTCTAGTAGAAAAGTTAAACCAATGGATAACTGTCTTTACGATAATCATTACGATGTCTTTACGGTTCCTGAACTTCAAGACCATGGCGGTCTGGCCAAGGTCAGCCTGATTCAAGTCAAATCCAAAATACAAAAAAAGCCTATCCAAAGTCACAACACGCTCACTCTAAATGACGAACCTTGCACTAGCCACACCCTGCCGCCGATCTCCAAACTCTTGGTGCACTGTGTACCGTTCCTGTGTAGCGGCTAGGGTCTTCGCGTCCACCACTGGTGTCATGGCCTGGAATGAGATTTGAAATTTGAGAATTTGGAATCTGTGAAATTAGCGTTTCAAAATTAGCATAAACACGAGTGCTTTTTGAGGAATTTGATAACGATAGAATTTTGTGATCTCCACGAAAACAACTATAACTCGGTCAGTTTCGGTTCCAGACACTTGAGAATTTGAATCTCCGAAGGATATGTCGTTGCGAATTTTTGAAAGATCATATGTCTCTGCAGCTATGTATTTTCTATACTTCGACCGAGTTGCCGGATCCTAGGCCACTACTTTTCTATTCTCTGATCATCACAATATTTCCAAATTCTCAAGCAATCATGCCGCGTTCAAAGTCACTCGAATCTCAGAAATCTCGAATAAAACACCGTCCAAAGTAACACACAATTAACATGGGATCTCTGACGCACTTTGGACGCGGAATTAATAAGACAGTGAAAACGTTTTGTTTCAAAATGAGCCCAAATACAATTGCTTTTTAAGGAATGACTTTTTTCAAAGGATTTTCATTGTTTAAAAAATCTCGGATCATACTACGAAAATTACTGTAACTGGGTTGAATTTTACGTTCTCTTAACAAATCAAAATGTGTCCAAATTATCAAAGTTTAACGTTTAAATAAAGTATGAATCTCAGAAAAAGTCTGTTATTATGCGTTCACAAAAGTCCAACCGAAAAATGTCCCTTGTTAGTATTTGCTACGTTATCTGGACCTCCCAGTGGATATTTCAAAACGTTGTCCACACCAACATGAAGATCTAGAAGAATGCAGAGTCGCTCTTCACGCTCATGAAATTCCAGGATAATGGGATCACTGGGATCCATATTTTTTCAGAATTTCAAAAAAAATCTCTACCACTTTCTTCAAAGAAGTTAATTTTATGAAAACTCAGAAACCGTATTTTTTTGAATTCCCACTCACCGCTGGCTTCACTGTCGCTTGTGACGTCCCCTTGACAGTCTTATCCGTCGCTTCCTGTCCAGGATTTTATATTCGAAGTTCAATTTGCCTGTAACAAATTTCGCCGGATTTCACTTAATTATCACTCTTACTCAAAACTGAAAAATACTTTATTGTGATCATTTGTTTGGCAGAAAAATTTTAAGCTTCGAGGGTGGGAAAAACACTTGATATGAAATCACATTTTAAAAGAAAGCAAATGAGGTTCTAGAGAAGAGGGAGAAAACTGGACGTAAGAATTGTGTTCGACCTTTTATTGAGCACATGAGATTCGATAATTGTCGTCGTCGTCGAGGATTCAGAAGACGTCCTCCTTCAAGTGCGAACTTTGAACTCTCCGTTTCCGATTCTCCGCTTCAACTCCTTCCACAACAAATCCCTCTCCTTGTTCGCCTTCTTCAACACACTTCCATTCTCCAGAGCTCTTCGACTCAGATACGGTAGAACTTCCTCCACAGGTCCATATGGCAGGTATTTGTAGACTGAGAAACCGGCTTGGCCAAGGGAGAATGAGACCTGAAAATTGGAAGTTGGTTGGGAGAAGAATCAAGTTACTAGCACCACTAGGAGTCAAGTTACAGCGATTTGAAAATTCAAGGCGAGAGAGTGCGTGAAACAAGGAGACACAGACAGACAAACAGTCTCCGTCTCTCCCTTCCACACACTCTTTCAACATGAATGTTCAAATGCCTGTAACTCGAGTTAGAATGGTGCTAAAACAGTGATTTTTGGATACAAATATAGAGGGAAGCCTGCTCCTCACCTGATCGCACATTCCATACAACTGCGCCATGCACATGACTCTCTCCGACGGCGCGATGCATCGCTCCTTCATCAGATTCACCGCGAACCGTACCGTATCCTCGTTGTGACTCGCCACCATCACCGACACGTTGCTCCGGCCGCGACGATCCACCTCGTCGGCGATCCGGGTCAGACAAGACTCGTACATCTTCGTGGTGGCCTAGAAATATGGCAATTGATTATTTGGTGGTCTAGAAATCTCCCGAATGGTCAAGAAGAAAAGTTCGTCCTGAAATATTGGGGATAATTTTAGAAGTTCCGTTCTGTTTTTCCGTTTTTTTGTCAGTTCCAAGATCGAGACATTATCGATTCATCGTCTTCACCAATTGGTTCATAAAGTATTTGGACCAAAAAAGATGGGATTAGTGTGAAAAATGAAACAATTGGTTATATGATAGTTTCGAAAAAGTGATAGTTCGGTGTAGAAAGAAAATTCATTGATTATGATGAATCTTCAGCCCCTCAAACTCTACCATTTGGAGAATTGGATTCAGACGGTTTCGAGAACATTGTGAAAAGTCAAGTAGTTTCTTGCCCGGTCAAAAAAATCGGCGCGAAATCAGGTCGTTTTAATGAAAAATGGAAGGCTTGAAAAACAGGTTCTTAAGAATTTTGCCTACGGTTTCAGATCATTAGTTTGAGAGTCTAACGAATCTTGGACCAGTTATACTCCAAAATTTTATGGTCTACTTGAAACTGCAGATTTTTTACTTGCTCAGTTTCACAAAGTTCATAAACCGAAAACGACTGTGTCAAGATATTAACTTTTTCGTAAAGATACCATCCAGCAACCCTAGCGATTCGGAGTCCTAGAAGTTCGTGGGAGAAGTTATGTATGTTTTGGACTAGTTTTCTCAAAACTGATCGTTTTTTGCTATAGTTTTTAGCCTACTGAATTTATAATGCTCATCAAAAAGTTATCGAGAACTCGAAACCTGCGAAGTTTTCCGTTTCAAGATGGATGTTTATAGGATCCAGGAAAATTGATTGCAGTAATTCTACTGTTTGCAGCAACGTCAAGTTGAACATTCTCAATCATATGATTATTTGAGTTTCTAGACCTACATATTTATGTTTCAGGGAGTGCACGTACTGATCAAGGAATGCTATTCACAACAGTTCATAGAAGTTTTAAAACCGACAAATTTTTCAGTTTCCAGATGATAATGTGATTTACGCAGATTTCACTCAATCAACTCATATACCTGTGTTTGTATCTGATTAGATGTTGTCTCGTGTTTTCAGCTCGGATAAGTATCCAAACCCGCTTTTGGCTTCAAAAGTTTACTGTGTTAATACTGTTTTAGTTATTGGGAATCAAATCTGTTAAATGTTTCGATAAAGCCAGAGTGAAAAGTGTTCAGTTTCAGCACCATCATTTAATGACTGTCATGCGACACTTTTCAATAAAACGCGATAGAATGACTATAAGAACATCCAAGGTTTCCGATAAATAAGGTTTCTTTCAGAACTAACAAACTTAGGTTCTTACAGTGAATTATGGATCGTTAGAAACCGCGTGTCTTAGTTTCTGATTCAATACTGTTCCATTTTTCTTCAAGCATCCCTCATTTTTTCATGTTTCAAATTGTTTTCATGAAATCAAAAAAAACTCTGAAAAGTTGATCGAGCCTCTGGAGTATTCAGCTCGGATAAGTATCCAAAACTTTTGGTATCAAAAGTTTAGTGTTGTTATTGGGAATAACATCTGTTAAAATGTCCCAAAAAGTTTCAGATAATTTTCATGAAATCAAAAAAACACTGAAAAGTTGCACGAATCAATATAGAAGTGCTACTAGACTATTTGGGATCTAATTATAACTGTAGATTTTTTTCTGCCTAGAACTTGACTTGGAAACCGACTTCCATCAGTTTCAACGATCTTATTTCATTATAACGACTTGAGCTTTTATGATCACCCAAAATTTCGATTTCGAAAGTGCGAGAAATAAGCAACACTTTATAAGTGAATTTCGATTAGTGTTTTGTCTCGCGAGCTTTTACCAGCATTTCTCGCTAAGTTCAGCAAATTTCATTCCCGCATAGTTCAGTTCTGTTCAGCATACAGTTCAGCAAAGTCTCGTTACAGCGTGTTCCGTTATTTCTCGTTACAGCAGAGTTCAGCAAGAGGTCATTTCAGCAAATTCCGCAAGAGTTCAGCAAGTTCATCAAATTTTCATTTCTTGAACTTTTTCGTTGAATTTTGCAGGAAAATTTTGCATTTACGTGACCCCGGGTCATAAATTTTTTTGGCATCCACGTGCATTTTGGCTCGTCAGGTAGAAGAAATATAACGAAAATCATAAGGTCACGCTGAATCTGCTGAACTCTTGCGGAACATGCTGAAATGACCTCTTGCTGAACTCTGCCGTAACGAGAAATGCTGTAATGAGTAATAACGAAACACGCTGTAACGAGACTTTGCTGAACTTTATGCTGAACAGAACGGAACTTTGCGTGACGAACTTAGCGAGACTTGCTGAACTTTCTCGCAATTTGCTGAACCTACAGACAGAACACTAATTTCGATGCATGATCCACTTCATTCAGTACCTAAATCCGGCATTGATTACATGAAGATAACCGAAAATGTTTCCACAAGATTTTAAACCTATGAAATGTTGAGTTTCATAATGCTGATATGATTCATGAAGAGGAATCTGAATCTGCTATATATACAGGTTAAGGTTGGAAAGTCGATACGTTTGAGATAACCTTAGTAACCAATTCAGGTTTTACAGTCAACTAATGGATTGTGAGAAACCGATATTTTCTTTTCAAAAATGTGTCACATCTCAACTCTAATCGTCAGTTTTTGATCTGTCAAACTTCAATACAGCTCCTTTAATTCAATGTTTCAGGTTGTGTGCATGGAGCGAAGAACTTTGAACTACATCGATGCAGAAACCGTACCATCCCTTGATGACTTTAAAAAAGTTTACCATGGAGCGTGGCTTAGCCACCTCCCGGATCAGGGTAAATCAGTTAAGAAGTGCAACTAGAAAAATGCGAGATCCACATCTAGTATTCGCCTGGAAGCCCCATACAAAAAGGCTAGGGACTTCCTTTCGATGGGCTAAAAAATCCAAATCCATCAGCTTCAACCATTTCATTTTAGTCGAAGCGAAATTCGACCGGCGATAAAATAGTTCCGTGTACAAAATTTCCCAGTCCATAGTTTCGGTTCTACGGGTCAACCACTCTTCGATTTGTGTATCCACTATTATTTCAAGTTCTCCAATTTTTTCATGTTTCAACGCCTTCAGTTTTTGACGGACTTCTCCTATTTCTTGATAGGATTCCGGTTTCAAACGGTATCAAACTTCCGAAGAGCTTAAAAGTCCTCAAGTTCATTTTGATGGTTTGGCAATCTCTAAACTAGTCTGGAAATCCCCAGTTTCATCAGTTCCAACTATCTCGTTTCAGTCTAACCAACCATGAGTATCGAATGAAGTTTTGAGAGAGAAAACAAGAATATTTTAAGCTAGATTTTGTGTACAAATCTTTCGGTTTCAAAAGAGTTATAAATTTTCATCGATAATCTTCTTGAGAATGAGGTTTTTTGATGATCTTCATAGCATTAAAAAAAGTTGACATCCAAACTTTCAGTTTCAACTCTCTCATATTGGGACTAACATTTATCTTTATCTCAATGCGAATCTTTCCTCTGACTCCTGAATACCCCTGAAATAGTTCTTAACTCCTGGATAGATTGGAAATCGGATCTAGAAAACCAATCACGCTCATTTTGATGGTCCAGAAACCCTCCAACGGGGCCATCATCCCTTAACGCCCTGATCGCCTAAAAACCTTCTAGATGACCTAGAATTCCCTCAAAATTTTCTGTTCCATCTCCATCTTATTCTGTTCACCATTTTCATTTTCAACACTATTTCTCTTTTCTACTTTACCAACAACCAACACACCTGAAAATCCGCATTCACCGGATCCTCGTAGCCAATCGCCTGCGCTCGCGCCCTCTCCTGCTCCATGTACGCTCCACGGACAAGTTTGGCGCCAAAGTGCCATCCCTCTCTTCTGGCGACCTGCATGTCGGCCTCCATGCATTGAAGCGTGCACTTCAGATAGGCTTGGTAGGTGTTGAACACGTTTCCACGCGACTTGTTGTATCTGGAATGAGCAAATTTATCTCGGTTGCGGTAAGAGATATCGAAAAGTGGTCAACTAAGAAAATGTTGCTCATTTTGAGATGAGCAATTTGTTAGTTGACAAGTTTTTCATATCTGTGACAGGAAGCGAGATACTGTTCATCACATTTCAAAACGACTAACTTCTTCATCATCTCAATAGTGATCTTCGAAATGGCTGGCTGCAAATACGTCTGCTCGGCGTCCACCATAATCCTGACGCCCTTTGAAATGGCGTACTCAGCAACATCCAAAGTTCTCCGAACCATGTTTCGGAACTCTTGCTCTTCCATCTCTGACAAGTTCTCAATGAGCGGCTCGAGGGCTCCTGTCTTGATATTCAGCACTTGGAAGAGTTGGCCAAGTTTCACATGGTCGTCGAGGATATGATTCCAGCCGTGAAGATCGACGACGCCGTCCGAGTCAAAGTCGACGTCGTGGAAGAACTTCTTGACGGATTCTGAGTCCGTTTTCACGCCGAGCTCCTGGAAAACGGAGTTAGATATTTTGGAATCCATCAGAATCTCCTAGAACTCACATGCAATCTCTTCGTAAAGTCCTCCACCGTCAATCTTCCCTCCTGAAGCCGCATGCCTCCTGTCAACGCCTTGAAAAAGTTTTGGGTCTGAACGATGGCCTCGGAGAGCTTCAACAGAAGCTGCGGTCGTCCCAACGCCGTCACCTTCACCGCCACAAATCCCTCGTTGCCTGTGGCTGACGCCACGGCGTCGATGGACTTTTTGAAGATGTCGCGATTCGCGTCGCATTGCTCCTCGCCCTCGTAGGAGTAGGTTCTGAAAGTAGAGTGTGTTGCTCTTGGCTAGAGTAGACCAAATTATAGAGCTCATCGAGCTTTATAGTTTCGCTGTGGACAAAGCACTGAAGGAGATATTAAAGAAAGTAATGGGCTCGGTGAGCTATACAAGGGGATCGAAACGGTAGGGTTTTAATAGTTGGCAAGGTCGTCATTGATATGTGACTTTGAAACGAAAACGTTCTAGAAATTTCGAAAACAATAAACTTTTTCGGTTTCTAGTAGAAAAGTTAAACCTATGGATAACTGTCTTTATGATAATTCCGCTCCCTGTCTTGCACTCCTGAACTTTAAGACCAGTCTAGCCACGGTCAAACTGATTCAAGTCAAATCCAAAACACAAAAAAAGTATATTCAAAGTCACAACACGCTCACTCTAAATGACGAACCTTGCACTAGCCACACCCTGCCGCCGATCTCCAAACTCTTGGTGCACTGTGTACCGTTCCTGTGTAGCGGCTAGGGTCTTCGCGTCCACCACTGGTGTCATCGCCTGGAATTTGATTCAAAAGTTGAGAATTTGGAATCTGTGAAATTACCGTTTCAAAATGAGCCCCAATACGACTGCTTTTTGAGGAATTTGCTAACGAAATTATTTTCGGTCAGTTTTCATCAAAAATGAATAATATCTTGTTTTCTGTGCTTGGCTTTCTTATGAGTATGAACATTCCCTTTAACTTTTTTCGGTTCCAGACTCTTTAGAATTTGAATCTCCGAATGATATCTCGTTACGAGTTTTTTGAACGATGATATATCGTTGCAGCTATGTTCTATGTCTTGGTGACCGAGTTGCCGGATCCTAAGCCACGCCTTTAAGTTTTGAATTATTCAAAAACTTCGTAAAAGGAACAAATGGAAAAATTCAAGATCTGTGAAAATAGCGTTTCAAAATTAGCCCAAATACGAGTGCTTTTTGAGGAATTTGATAATGCCATATTTTCCGGAACTATCACTAAAACAGCTCTAACTCGGTGAGTTCTCATAAAAAATCTTTCTTATATATAATCCGCTAAAGGTTTGTCCATCGGTCACGTTGTCCGCATTCGTTTTCCAAATATTTTGAGTAGTTTTGAAGAAATTTGTCGCAACCAAAACTCGAACCCGCGCCCACCGTTTGGTGGTCGGCAGCGTTACCCAATACACCGCGCATGCGACAGCGTGGGTTGAGGAAGAGGGGATAGACATTGTGGGGTGCGCGGGGCACCTCTCAAAAAATCTAGCGCGTTTTCAACTTTTCCACGTGGCGGTAATCTTTTTTCATCCAAACTTTTTCGCTCGGTTGGTTGACTGCGGTTTCTAATCCTGTTTTTCCCGTTAAAGGAAAAGGCGTTGAGCTGTACCCGAGAGGGTCACTGAGTCTTCCTTATCGTTGGGACATTTAACTTTTTTGGAATACCCAGGAGGAAGGGAGAAGACCTATTCCAATATTCTATTGTCAAATGATTTTCGGGTAAAGAACACATGAAGACTTTCTGTGCATGGATTGACAGGATCGCGTTTACTCAGTTTTTGATAATCGTACAACTCCAAAGAAGTTCATTTCTCCCGCCACACAGAAAGAAATTCAGATGCAATGAGAAGTAACTGTTCTCGGTGTTGAGCGATGTTTGAATATAGGCGCGCTGTGGAACCATTTCGAAATCATCCCACTTCATTTTGAAGATGGTTCTCACTATCAGAACGGCAATTTGTGGAGGCCCTGACAAAGAAGTCACAGGCTTCAGAGCTTGGGGGGAAAGGCCGGAGGCCTTGACAAAGGAGCTCCAAGCTTTCGGGTCCAGGGGAAAGACCGGAGGACCTGAAAATGGAGCCACAAGCTTCAGGCTCAGGGGGAAATGCCGGAGGACCTGAGAATGGAGCCACAGGTTTTCGGGCACAGGGGGAAATGCCGGAGGACCTGAG
>LR543562.1:0-23498 GCA_900536305.3 Caenorhabditis sp. 40 LS-2015 | reverse complement strand
TCGCTCATCTTACAACTAGGGGTTTGGGGGTATTTTGGGGGTCTTCCACACACACGGTGTGACACCGGAGCGGTCGATCGGCGACCTCGGCTCCAGCGTCAACAGATGGCGAGCTCGTGAAATCGGACGAACGACACTCCGACTCCAATGAAGTCTATTTTGTACCTGAACAATGGACACCCTCTCGGAATCTTCCAACGATCACAAAAACTGAACGTTTATAAGTTCCACCTTTCCCGATATCAATGTATTACACATCCATTGCCATCTGTGATAGTCATTCACTGATGCGATTATTCGTCAGTTTTCAGATTCTCGTATATGCTTCCGCTTGCTGAAGCGTTTTTTCCCGAAAGTTCAAAGGATGCTAAGCCTGCCAGTATCTTCATTTTTTTTTTTTGGTTTTTTTCTAAAGCGCCTCTTCCTGGGCACCTCTGAGCCAAGTCATCTATCTTTTTGGTTTCTTTTGTCCGTGATGTTCGGTAGGACACTCCATCAAACTTCCCTAACATCACGATATTTCTTTCGCCGGATTACACTTTTTGGGGGTGGAGCTTGTCCGCCTACGTGGTTTGGCTGAAGTTTTTTTTGGGTTGTCTGATTCAACACTATTTCGCGGTGGGTGGAGCCAGGAGAGGTGATGGAGGAAAGCCTCAGGGATTCCGTCGGGCCGTATAAAAGAGCAGCGATCTCTATACATTTCAAACAACTCCTTCTCCCTTCCTTGCCTTTTTTGGCAAGCAGACTCCCTCTCTTATTTCCACATCGCCCAATGAGTTTCTTCATGCTTCTCCTCTGCTATGCCGTTCTTCTAATTGAACCAGCAGACACAACACGTATAATACGGCCTTTCCTTCACAACCTCCCCAAGGACACCCCCCTCTGCTTCGATATTGATGGAGAGTGTCAACGTGTCCTGTTCACGGATCATATGAACTTGACCTACGGAGCAATGCTGACTCTGAGTTTCAGCGTCAAAGCTAATCCGTAAGTGAACGCTCTGCCTCACATTCTCAAATATTCGTTTTTCCAGCTTTCAAATATTCTTCCACCCAGTCGAAGGTTTCCAAGACTCAGTGCCTCTTCGTGTTGTTTTCGAACCAGAAGATAAGGTGAACATACTTGATTCTTTTTTTTTTGTATCACCGGTATCTTTTCTTACAGGAAGTCAGTTTCTGGGCAAAAATGGGGAGCGAGTACGACTACCCAGAAAGAAGAAAAAACGATTTGTCCGAAAACAGCACTATATCTATTGTAATGGAGGATTACTCGTTCCGGGTGAATATAAAACATGCCAATTCGTCGTCACGATAACTCTTTCTTTCCAGATCATTATTGACCAAACCTGGATCAAGTCTTTTGAGTATAGAATGGATATTTCTTTCTGTCAACACCTCAGTATATTGAGTAATGACGGGGAACTTCATTCTGTGGAATTTGAAGAAGAGGAAGAATCAAAAGAGGACGGAATTGCAGAAGAGGAGGAAGAAGAGGATATTGATAATTGAAAACAAGATTTTTTTTTGATAACCAAACTAAAAAATATATAAGAAGATAACTTTCAGTCCAGCTTTTCGATGTGCAAATTTTTATGTCAAGTGAATAAATATTCGTGAATACTTCTGTCCTCTATTGTTTTCCCAAACCGAAAATTAGATTGATTAGATTCTCGAAACGATCAGATGAATGTAGAGTTCAGAATTTTCCGATTGATTCGGCTGTCGCTCGGAGAATCAAAAACTTCAGCACAGTCTCGAGCGTTGTTGCCCTAACTGCGGCGGCCGTTTTTCCAAGATTTCCATTTCAAACAAGTCTCACCAAATGCTCATTTCCTCTAGAAAATCTCGTATCTTGTTTCCAGAGGGGGACCCTCTCCCTCAGGCTCTCTCCAACGTTCCTACTCCCGCCTCCGCTAAAAAAAATCACTTGCTACAGTGAAGTATGAATGATTCAAACCAAATCAACGATCCTATTCTTAATGAAAAGGCTTTTAAGATGGAGAAGGCATCCGACAATGAAAACATTCGGAGTTGCGTGAAAAGACTAAACTGTATTAGTACCAAAGTGTTACCCTTGGATTCGACTCACTATGGGTGGCGAAAATTCGACCACCAAATTCAAAGAACTTCTGCAAAGGGAATTTTTGAATAAATTTTCATTCAAAAATAACAAGTAGTGACGTAACGTTTATAGTGCCTTCCCAGACGTTTTCGAGAGATAATTAGGCTCCGCCCCTTTACGGGAAGGCCCATATCTACGCGATAGTCCGAGAGAAGGTAGCAGATACATGTTCAGCTTGGCAAGGTCAGACGAATAGTGATCATAGGAGATCAAGAATGAGAGAAGGTCAAGATTCTGAACAGCATTCAGAGTAGATTGGAAGACAAAAAAACCGAAAAATGATCACAAAGATTTATTGGTTTTTCAGGGAATCAGGGATGACACATTTTTGGAAGTTAAGAATTTCACATCGGTATTTTAGAGATCAAAAAAAGACGGGGCGGGGGAAGAATGCAATATTATGATAGAAATTATTCAATTGGAACTATTGGTCTTGGTAGAGGGGACTTCCAAGACTATTTCTCGACGCGTTGTCATTTGCAGATTTATAGGCGCTGCTTTCTTCCGAAGTGGCGTCGTTGGAATGCCTGAAATTTATTAGGATTATAGAACTGTTTTTCAGACGGACTCACCATTTCTTCTGGGTTTCCCAGTCGAGACACACTTCCTTGGCGTCACCATCACGTCTTCTGGAACTCTGCCAACTGGGCAGGATTTTGGTGTCTCCGGGGCACTGGCGGTCTTCGGAGTTGCGGTCGGGGTCTTGGTACGGACCCCCTTGGATGGTGGACTCGATGACATTCAAGAGTACCCCGTCAACGAAAGCAAAACGGAATTTCAACAGACTCTCGTGAGGGGGCACTTTCAACAGTGCCTCCACCTCCTTGAACCTCTTCTCACTGCTCATTTTGACAGGCTCCACACCCACTTTGATGGCATTTTTTTCATCAGTTTCCCTATTAGTGCCCTCATAAACCACCCCAAATAAACCCTTCCCAATTTCCATCGAACTCTCAAACATCTGCTCTCTGGCGCTGGTGGACTTTGTGGAGTCGTAGGAGGAACGGTGGAGCGGAATGAGGCCTGGAAAAGAAAACGTGACTTTTTTGGTTTCAAAGTTAGAGGGGGTTTTCAGGGGCAGTCGAAATTCCCGGGGATTTGGTTTTGTTTCAAACGGACAAAATTTTATGTTAAAGAAAGCAAATGTGTTTTGGAAACTTGGTCAAAGTTGTAGGTCTATCGGACAGTTTCAGATTGGGTCTAATCAGTTTTCGACAGTTTCTTACTAGGAAATAGTCAGTATATGTAGTCTTTGTACCAGACAATTTTCAGTTTTTGCCAGTTGAATCTGATAGTAAGAATAAAAATTTTAGTATCTTTTTCAGGGATGCCCGCGTGTGGCAGGCGCTGCCACTCAAAAGTGCGAGGATTTTGACAGCTAGAATCCTCGCACGCCCAAGGCGCGTGAAGCAATGCTCGTACGAGGTTGCAACGATTTTACTGATGAGTATTGGATCGTAGGAGCTGGATTATCGTGTGCTGGGATGCTCACCGAGTGGCGTTTCGAGGCTGCAAAATCGTTGCAGCAAATATGCGAGGATTCCAACGCCGCAAACTGCCACACGGCGGGCATCCCTGATCTTTTTCAAGTCCATTTTTAAGAAAGCCAATTCTAGATTCCCAAATACTCACCATCCCTCGTCACCCCCATCGCTCCCACCTTCTCCTCCTCCTTCTTCTTCCCATCCCGAAGACTCGGTCGACTGGGTCTCCTTTCTTGTTTGGCGCCGGTGGAGGTGCTGGAGGAGGACTTCCTTCCCCCAGACGCTCGTAGTGCTCCTTCATCGTCTCCAATGGATGTTCCTTCATGGCGGAAGTGAGGAAGGTGCTGAAAATTGAGAATATTGATTTTGGAATCGTGTAATAAGCAAGCAACGGAATGAAAATCAATAGTGACGAGGACCTAACCAATAGAATGAGCCAAAAAGTGAGTTCTTGAGAGAGTACCTATCGATAATCGGAATTAACATCAAAAGGGGGTCTTAAACACGGAGGAGTATACTGTCTGGGTCGGCTAGTCATAGGAAGCATCGATTTTTTACGAACCCAGACTGTCATAAAAAGAGTCGACACAGTATGCTGTCGGGAGTCGTTAAAGATAGATTTCTGAACTGTATCTTAGACTGGTTGAAAACTATGGAAAGAAGGTTCAAGAAGGGCAGAGGCACAAAAAAGGAGGTCAACCCAGAAATCTAGAGTAATCAATAGTCTAGAAGTTGTTATAATAATCGACTGAAGTCAAGGTGGGGGATTTTCAGGGATGAGACAGAATAACATCATAGCAAATCAAGAGGTCTAGAAACTGTACTGGTGGAGAATTGGATGTGGAATGTAGGACGAGAAAATTTGATTTTTGTTGGACAGAAAGGGGGCAATAAAATATAGATCATTCGACATGAAAACTGAACGAAAATGAATGAAGAATCTGACTGAGGTTCATGGGGGGCGGGACTAACTTTTGAGTCTATGTATCTCCTCTTCCTCTCTATCATCCAACCTAATGAGCGTTAGACATGATTAGAAGACAGTAAGCGTGTGAAGACACACACCTGTACCTAGTATGTACCAAGAAAGGGGAAGGACGAGGCATGTGAGGGGAGATCGGGTAACAGTGAAAACCCTTTTTCATTGTGTTAGTCACCCAGGAAACGGAATGATCTAGGAGGAATGGATTGAAGGAAGAAAGAAGGAGGAGTGGGGACCATTTTGAAATAGAGGGAATGGGGGTGCGGGATCGTTTGTCGGTTTCTAATAGAGTTTGAGTTCAAATAGGCAAAACATTTCCGATCCTGTAACCCAGCTTGTCGTTGCAGTTTTCATGGGATGTACCAGAAGTTGAAAGATAGTCAATTTTTTGTCGGCAACTTGAAAAGGATCTGAAAACCTTTTCATCTTCCGTTTCAGGCAGTAAACTCTTTGAACGTACCGCCAAGTCTCGAGACACGCCAAAGAACTCACCGACAAAGGGTCCCCCCCGCACCCCATCCGTCCTGTTTCAGAACTCTCGGTCACTGTCTATTATAGACATACCTGTTCAGTCCTTATTCATTTTTTCTTCAATGCAGTCTCTTCCTGAATCCCTCCGTCTCCTGGCTTTCCAAGACCTTTCCATACCCCCATCCCCCCTGCATATCTCGCCAAGTCTAGTTGTAGGATAATTCCTGTAACCTGGTAGTAATCTGTGGGATCCTGCTTTAAGATCTCCATTGAAAGCTCGTACCCTAGAGCCAGGTCTTTTTGATAGTTTTATCAAAGCTGTACAATTGTTTTCTTCCCAGAATACCAAGTTTATAACCCTCTCCCGACCCGATCTCCCCTCACATACCCCCGTCCTTCCCCTTTGTTGGTACAGGTGTGTCTTCACACGCTTACTGTCTCCTAATCATGTGCAACACTCGATCGTGATAGATTCTCACTGTTGGATAATAGAGAGGGAGGACACGAAAGTTAGTCCCGCCCCCATGGACCTCAGTCATGCCATTAGATATAGTCAGATTCTTCATTCATTTTTATTCAGTCTTCCTATCGAGATATCGATAGTTCCTTGCCTTTTCTGTCCCACATTCCATATTGAATTCTCCCCTAGTACAGAGTCTAGACCTCGATTTGTTTTAATGTTACATATGGATTTGTCCCTCCTCTGAAAAATACCACTCACCTTGACTTTTGTCGTTTGTTTTAATTTTTACACACTCTTGATTCCCCTGGAGTGTTTTTACCTTGAGATTTTTTTGTTTCTGCCGATCATCAGACCCTTCCAGAATCTTCTTTCAATAGCTCTTTTTCTCAGATCCATCTTTAAAGACTCCTGTATACTGGGTCGCCTCCTTTGATGACAGTCTGGGTTCGTAAAAAATCGATTCTTCCTATGACTAGCCGACCCAGACAGTATACTCCTCCGTGTTTAAAACCCCCTTTTGATGTTCATTCCGACTATAGATAGGTACTCTATGAAGAACACTTTTTTTGGCTGATTCAATCACTCCGTTCCTTACTGCTCTTCTTCACACCTACCCTCTCCACGATTCCAAAAT
Source organism: Caenorhabditis sp. 40 LS-2015 (assembly GCA_900536305.3). Lineage (NCBI taxonomy): Eukaryota > Metazoa > Nematoda > Chromadorea > Rhabditida > Rhabditidae > Caenorhabditis > Caenorhabditis tribulationis. The sequence goes on along the minus strand of LR543562.1, from coordinate 17,343 downwards.
CAATATTCCATATTTTCAGCACATTCTTCACCTGTCGTCATGAAGGATCATCCGCTAGAGACGAGGAAGGAATACAACGAGCGTCTGGGAAACGGAGATGGAACTCCTCCTCCAGCCCCACCGCCAGCACCGACCAAGAAAGGCAGACCCAGCCGTCCGAGCCTCCGGGATAGGAATGGAGAGAAGAAGGAGGAGGAGAACCGTGGAGCAATGGAGATCACGAAGGATGGTGAGTATTTGGGAGTCGGAAATTGGCTAGGGGAGACACGTTTTTTGAAAATGGAGACGTTTTAGAACCTCAGTTTTAGAACCTATGATTTAGAGCCAAGACTATCAGGTTCAAAAACTGAAAAATGTCGTAAAAAAGTCCTAGTAAGACTTAAAGGAGGATTCCGGGCAAAAATTTTTATTGCTTTAAAATATGTAATCAAGTGTGCTGATTCTGAATATCATAATGAAAACTGCTCTAAATACCCGAAAAACTGCCTCAAAGAGGCCGTTTTTGAAGAAAGTGGCCCATTTTGGGCACAACTGGTTTTGCCTTTTTTTAGCCGTTTTTTTTCGATTTTTTAAAGTTCAAACATGATAAAAAGCAAAAAAAGCATAAAAAAGCAACAAATCGTAAATTTTATCGAAAAAATCGAAAAAAAACGGCGAAAAATAGGCAAAAACAGTTGTGCCCAAAATGGGCCACTTTCTTCAAAAACGGCCTCTTGGAGGCCGTTTTTCGGGTATTAGAGCAGTTTTTGAACGTTTTTATTATGATATTCGGAATCAGCACACTTGATTACATATTTTAAAGAACAATTTTTTCCCGAAAGCCTCCTTTAAGTTTTCAGGAAAGTTTGAAAATTAGAGATTTTCAGTGACACGAAAAATGAGTGCAAAAAGCTGTGGATATTTTCCCTGTTTTTGTGATTTCATGCAGAGTCTTTGTATAGCCCCCCTGAAACTGTGAAATCGAAGCAAAAACCAGTCACGTTTTCTTTTCCAGGCCTCATCCCGCTCCGTCACCCATTCTACAACGCCACGAAGCCCACCATCGCCAGAGAGCAAATGTTCGACAGTTTGAAGGAAGTTGGAAAGGGTTCTTTTGGGGTTGTTTATGAGGGCATGAGTAGGGAAAATAATGAGAAGAACGCCATCAAAGTGGGTGTCGAACCTGTGAAAATGAATAGTGGGAAGAGGTTTAAGGAGGTGGAGGCACTTTGGAAAGTGCCCGCTCATGAGAACTTGTTGAAACTGCTTTTTGCTTTCGTTGATGGCGGCATCTTGAATATAGTGACTGAGTTGTGCCAGACAAATCTTTTCAAGCATTCCGAAAGGGGTCTAAAGGAGCATGAGGTGCTCAGGGTGCTCAGAGAAGTTGGTTCCGGTCTCGGACACCTTCACAGCCTAGATCTCCTGCATAATGATATAAAGTCTGAAAACATTCTGGTTTCTCAGACTGGTAAGTTCTTGATTGGAGACTTCGGTCAGATGACCGACGTTGAGGCCATTGGGTTCAGCGCTGGAGATGAGGGCGACTCCAGATATCTGGCCCCAGAAGTTCTCACCCACCAGAGACCATCCAAGGCCTCCGATGTCTTCTCTCTAGGCATGACGGTTTTGGAGATTGCTACAAATCTCCGTCTCCCGAAAGGGGGCCCAAATAGAGACCTAATTCTTGATTTTCAGATCCCGGCTCGTTTCTTTAACAATGTTTCAGCGGACCTTCAAAACTTGATCAGAATGCTGATGAACAAGGACGCCGAAAGCCGGCCATCGTGTGAGGAGCTCCTGAAGCACCCACTGGTCCAGGTAGGCAACACTAATAAAGAAAATGTTGCAGCAAAATCGCCAATCGCAAGCCCACCATCCAAACGGACTCGCACCAAAACACCAACAGCAACTCCGAAGACCGCCAGTGCCCCCCGGACGCCAAAATCCTGTCCAGACGCCAATGTTCGCGAAGGCGCAATGGTGACGCCGAGGAAGTGTGTATCGACTGAGAAGGCTCCGAAAAATGGTGAGTCCGATTGAACGAAAAAACAGTTCTGAAATCCTTATAAATTTCAGGCATTCCAACGACGCCGCTTCGGAAAAAAGCAGCGCCGATGAATCTGAGTATGACGGAGCGCAGAGAAGCAGTCATTAAAGTCCCCTTCACTGAGTCTTCGAGTTCCGATTGAACAATTTTTATCATAGTATTGCATTCCTTTCAAAAATCTAATTGCATTCTTCCCCCACCCCGTCTTTTTTGATCTCTAAAAACCGATGTGAATTTCGGAAATTCCAAAAATGTGTCATCCCTGAATCCCTGATAAATCAATAAACCTTTGTGATTCTTGTCTTCGAATCTTCTCTCCGAATGCTGTCCAGAATCTTTGGTTTGTGGTTTTTCGAAACTTTTGAATTTTGGCCGAAAAATTATCTCAAAAACGGCTAAAACTAAATAGAAACAAGTGGTCAACTACGAAAATGTTCAATATAAAATTTCACACACTTTTGTAGTTGACCACTCTTTGCTAGCTCCGCCCCTTTTTGAGATATAGACGCTTAAAGTCAGCGGGCTCTCCCTATTGTTCGAAATTTTTGAGTTTTGGCCGAAAATTTTGGGGGAGCTCATTTTTGTGCTGTTTGCTCTGTATGTTATAGTGATTTTTCGAAATGAGAATAACACTCATTTTTTGAGTACTGGCTTTCAGAATAGCAACGCTATCTCTGTGGGTCTTTCATCTGTCGTTTGACCTTGTCTTCCTCTTTTTTCAAAAACCCGCACAATGAAGAGTGGACAGCTGGAGAGAGGAGTGTGTCCTCTCCGCCCCCAGCCCCCATACCCCCTCCCAATACCTCATTCAGTCTTCTTTGACGACCTTCTGACTGGACGTCTCTTTTCAAAGCCAATATTCCAAGACTCCTAACTGTTTGAAGGAGTCGGAATGTTGCTATTTATTTTTCTGAAACTTTTCAGTATTTTTCTATTATTCTACTTGCTTAAAAATGGGAACAATTAAATTGTGAGTTTTTTCGTTTTTTGAAGACAGGATTCATTCTCACTATAACTCAGAGAGATAACAGTACAAAAAAAGAAGTTCCATAAATTTTACGGTGTCTGAAATGTTACTTTGAATTTGAGCGACCATATCTCAAAAAGGGGAAAAAATTTTCAAAACAACTGTACATTTAAACACTGACAGATGGTCATGCAGAATGATGACCTAAAAAATGACAGGTGGTGTGAATCCTTTCATCTCTTTACCCACCGAAATTCGAAACGATTCAGAAAATAGGCAGATGGTGTCGGGACTAAATTTCAAAATTGAATGGTGGGCGGTTCCTAAATTTTTTGTAGGATGAAAAAAAGAGTGTTTCTAGTTTTTGTTGAAGAATTTGAAAAATTGCAGAAATTTGACTCAGCTGACTTCCGAAATGATAAACTTGCTTTCGGTCATAAATGACATCCTGGACAATAAGGTGAGTTTTTTCATGTTTAAACGGTAAAATTTTTGTAAAATTTTTGTAAAAATTTGTTTAAACAGTAAAACTTTTGTAAAAATTTTTGTAAAATTTTTTAAAAAGTTTGTACAAATTTTTGTAAAATTTAAAAAAAAGTTTTTAAAAATATGTTTAAACGGTAAAATTTTCAAAAAACTTTCAAAAAATTTTCAAAAAATTTGTTTAAACGGTAATATTTTTGTAAAATTTTTGTAAAAACTTTTGCACAAATGCATTTAAAAGGTAAAATTTTTGTAAAGTTTTGTTTAAACGGTAAAATTTTTGTAAAATTTTAAAAACATTTCTGTAAAATTTTCGTAAAAATTTTTGTAAAAATTTGCTTAAACGGTAAAACTTTTGTAAAAATTTGTTTAAACGGTAAAACTTTTGTAAAATTTTCAGAAACAGGTACTCATGTTTTGGCATGGTCCTGGTGGCACCGGAAAGACCAAAGCATGTAACGTCGACACTTCCATCGAGTCGGTGCACTGAGGACCAGGGAATGTGGAGGAGAGACGGTCCATAAAGCCTTCAAATTTCACATGGACAACGCCAACATCAAATACAAAAGTCTCCGTCCTGAACTGCAGCTCGTCTTTAATGATGAGGCGTCATGCTCACTGTGGATCAACAACCTGCTAAACAACATAAAAAGCGGCTGGAAAAAGGGAGGATTTCGGAGGTTGCAGTGTGATCCTTGTTTGGTGTCGGATGGGGGTGTCAAAGTGAAGTCGGGAGTGACTGGGATCATTCGCGAGCTCCGTAGTTTCAGGGGCGAATTGATAACTGTAGTCATTGAGTAAGTCGCCTTAAACTTATTTTTAGTAATTTTCGAAAAATTTTCAGAATCGACTACAAACGTCACTCATTTCAAAGAGTCAGCACCATCGAAACTATCGACGGAGTCTCAACAGTGTCCAAAACGTTTCACCTAGCATGTGCGTACGCCATCCCTATCCGCAAGGCTCAAGGCATGACTCTCGACAAGGCAATCGTCGACACAAGTGAGGGTCTGCCTCCCTCACTAGGATATGTTGCATTTGGGAGAGTACGCTGTGGTGACGACATGTTCGTCACAAAGTTACCATCTTATTTGTCGGCGGTCATTTCTGCGGACAAAACCATCAGAACAGCGCTGGAAATGCAACCACTCTTTCAATTTCCTCAAATGGAACCAGTTCCGGATGCAAGTCATGAGGTGGAGGTTATCGCAACAGAGGAGGAAGTCAGCTCTCAGGAATTCCCCAATCCAGTGTTCGGAGAAGAGGGTGTCTTTTTCAACGACGAGGAATGTGACAATCTGACGAAACAGGTTCTCGGCCAGTGACTTCTGTAAAATTGACTCATTTTAAATGTTATTTACTCTCTCTCTTTCTCATTATTCCCACTATTCCCCATTGTATTCCCACTATTCCCCATTGTATTACCACTATTACCCATTGTATTCTCATTATTCTCATTATTTCACCACAGTTAAAGGTCTCGTTTTGTAATAAAAAGGTCTGATTGCACAATAAAAAGTGGATTTCGCAATATCTTTATGCTTTTATGGGGAGGGATGAAGACGCAGGTTTGACAGGAGGATTTATGTGTAGCGGGGAGGGCGGATAAAAGAGGTTACTACCAGGAGAAAGCCATCATTTAGTGCTGTTTTCATTTTGCAATCCGGTCGCTCATGATGGCTAGCTCCTCTTCTTCTGGTGAGTCCCTTCTTTTCTCCCTCGATTTATTCCTTCTTTCTAGATTTTCCAACTGCTGAGGAGCTTAGATTTATGAATGAGCACTGCGAAATTATTGATGCTACTCGATTCTATAGGACGACTCCTGGAACCTTGAAACTTCCTCCAATCAGGATCCAATTACGAAATCTTGACAAGCTCCCAAAAGCACCTCTCGATGAAAACGTTGGAAAGATTTTTGACATTTTCATCAGACACATGCTCCAAAAGGAAGGAGGAAACTTGGAAACGACTCGTTATTGGTTGAACTTGAGACACCCCGGTGACCGCAATGCTGATGGTTTTTGGATTCACCACAAAACTTTCAAAATGGCAGATGGACATACACTGATGAACATCGTTGCGAGAACGAGAGACGCAGGGTTGACAAAATCTCCAATTTCTCCATTGGAGAAATTGGAGATTTTGTCGACCCTTCACTACTTCGGTGCACTGAGGACCAGGGAATGTGGAGGAGAGACGGTCCATAAAGCCTTCAAATTTCATATAGACAACGCCAACATCAAATACAAAAGTCTCCGTCCTGAACTGCAGCTCGTCTTTACTGATGAGGCGTCATGCTAACTGTGGATCAACAACCTGCTAAACAACATAAAAAGCGGCTGGAAAAAGGGAGGATTTCGGAGGTTGCAGTGTGATCCTTGTTGGGGGATCTTAAACAATCGACTCTTGGCGGAGAAAAACTATATTCTCTGTGCTGAACAGGAGCCAATGGATAACTTCTGTGAGTTTTTTCACAACTTTTTCATCGAATAAGGAAGAATCCATTTCAGATCCTAAAGTTGAAATTCGGGAGTGATTGGGATTGTTCGAGAGCTCCATAGTTTCCGGAACGAATTGATCACAGTTGTCATTGAGTAAGTCGCCTTAAACTTTTTTTTAGTAATGTTCGAAAAATTTTCAGAATCGACTACAAACGTCACTCATTTCAAAGAGTCAGCACCATCGAAACTATCGACGGAGTCTCAACAGTGTCCAAAACGTTTCACCTAGCATGTGCGTACGCCATCCCTATCCGCAAGGCTCAAGGAATGACACTTGATAAGGCGATTGTCGACACGAGTGAAGGATCACTAGGATATGTGGCTTTCGGGAGAGTTCAAAATTGCCGTCTAACATGTCTCGAGTGATTTCCGCGGACAAGACAATCAAAGAAGCACTGGAAATGCAACCACTTTATCAATTCCTTTATAAAAATTGAAAACGTGCAGGATTTTATAATAAAGCCAAAACATTATTACATCGACATGAGCCATCTTCTTAGACTTCATTGAACAATCTAAGATTGTCCTGAGCAGCAGTCTTGATGAGCAATTTTTGAGAACGAGAAAATGAAGGCTTACAAAGGAACAACATAGAGATTTACAAAATTCAGAACAGTTAATCGAAAAACTTTGGAGCGTCGGTGGATCCGACACGTCTCACTTCCATTTTCAGTGCGAAATCAAACGACGAGCCATCGTACTTTTTCGTGTATCGGATTCCGTAGGCCACGATTTCCGACGCCTCGGTCAATGGGATGATGACGCAGTGGGCGAAGAAATCGGATCTGCAACTTTGTTTCTATTGATTTTTATTGACTTTTAACACAAAAATCGAACTCAGCTCGCCGAGAGCTACAAAATGAGTATAAACACGACTAGGCTCCGCCCACTTTGACCGTTTTCACGGGAGACGCGACGCACGACCGCGACGCGGCAGCGAAATCCAAAATGGGCGGAGCCTGGTCAAGAGTATACTCATTTTGAAGCTCTCGGTGAGCTGAGTTCAAATATAAAAACCACTACTCACCCCAGCTCCTTGATTGTGGCCTTTCTTGCGTTGAAGCGAGACTTGAGCTCATCGAAGACGTCGGAGATGAAGGAGTACTCGAGGCATGGGACAGTGAACGTGCTTCCGATGAACTTTTTGATGTTGATCCAGTGCTGAAATACAGACAATGCGAAAAAAGGAAAAGTTTGAAGCAATTTCTGAAGGAAATTTTTTTTTTACTTATTCGTCTTTTTTTTCCAAAAATGTCGTATCACCTGTGCCAGATCTTTTGCGAAATCGATTCCTCGAGTGTGGCCCTCGAAGAAAAATGCAAACGTCACGTCCAGATGAGTATGATTCATGTCCGAGTGACGAAGAAGATCCTCGAATAGAATGTGATTTCTTCCGTAATCTACTAATCTACAGAGAGAAAGCTCCGTGCACGAGTTGATCTGAAAGGAAAACAGTTTTGAGGTCTGAAGTTGAAATAGGCTCATCGGGAGCTTCAAAATGAGTATACCCATGACTGGGCTCCGCCCACTATGAGATTTCTATGAAGGACACGCGACGCACGACCGCGACGCGGCCGAAAAATGAAATTTCACCAAACATAGTCGTGTTTATATTCATTTGGAAGCTTGAAATGAGACAAACTGATTGGTCCTGTTTTTGAAATCTCTGGAACCACGCAGAGCTCAACCGCGATGCAGCCAACGAAAACTGGTCAAACTTGTTTAGTGTAAAAAAACGTTGGCAGATGAAAATTGATGTTTTAAGGGGCAGTTATGAATTCAGTTCGTCTGCAGCTTCAAAATGAGTATACTCATGCCTAGGCTCCGCCCACTTTGAGCGTATTAAAGAAACACGCGACGCACGACCGCGACGCGACGAAAAATGAAATTTCACCAAATATAGTCGTGTTTGTACTCTTTTTGAAGCCCCTGTTGAGCTGAACCCTGCGCGAATGCACGGAAATGTGCTCAACTCACAAGTGGCAATCCAAGCATCGGAAGACATTCTGCCGAGATTGGCATTTCGACTCTCTTCAATGGAACGCTGTCATCGAGGAATGATACAAGTGTTCGGAACTGCTCCGTGGCCATCCTCATCGCGTATCGGTCGAGGACCAACTCGGAGACATGAATCTTGAACGTGTCCGGATTCTTCTCGGCCAGACATCTCGGGAAGCCTTCGAACTGCAACTGACGGATTCTGGTGCCATCCTGAATGTACTTCAGTGCCAGTCTTGCGTACTCCTCCTCTCCATCATCATAAGTGGATGTCACGTGTTTTCGTCGACGACCGTGGTGTGTATCCCAGCGAATCACTTGAGAGACAACTTGTGGTTCGACGTCCCATAGCTTCTTGTTGGTTTGGCGGAGACCCTTTGATGTGAGGTGGACGAGGTCGAAGGTGTAGGGGACGGTGGCGTTGAGGCTTCGGAGAGATGGGATTTCGCGCTGCATCTTTTCTCTGCAAGAAAGTTGTCTATCCACTATGAAAATAGTATCATTCGATGTGCCTCATTGAGAGCTTCAAAATGAGTATACTCATGACTAGGCTCCGCCCACTTTGAGATTTCTTGAAAGAGACACGCGACGCACGACCGCGACGCGACCGAAAAATGAAATTTCACCAAATATAGTCGTGTTTATACTCATTCCAAAGCCCACCGTAAGGCAAGTTGAACCGTCTAAAGTTTATTGTTACTGCACGTAAAACAACAAAGTTATGACCTGTTTTGGGCTCACTTGAAAGCTTTTTGTGGGGCAAATCTAGCTGTTAGATTTTCGTTGGTCTTGAATTCAAAGTAACAAAGTTATGACTATTGAAACTTGAGCAAGCGAAAAATTTCACGATAAGGATGAGCAATGAAACTCGTTTTTCTTTCAAAAGTTGTGGGTGAAGAGGAGGTAAAGGGTATTCGTACCTTTTTTCAACACTCATATGCGCCAGAATGGCTTTGATGGATCGATAGTGGAGAGGAGCTGGAGTCGGGCTGTTTTCCGCCATTTTTTGAGTCGAAAGTGGGTGGAGACGAAAACAGTTTGGACGAAAGCAAGGGGGGACTGAGTGAGGAGGACGGGAAGGAGAATGGGTCGCTTGCAAATGTCGCGTTCTTTTTCGCTGTCTGGCACTCTCTCTCTTCTCCCTCCAAAAAAAACTGTTATTAGAGGTCGTCTATAGGTCACACCTAATATGAGATGGGATAGGGGGGAGGGGAGACATTTGAAAATGTTGAAGAGATTGGAAACCTTCGATGGATTTTTACAATGAGCAAAGGGTTATAATCTTGGAATGAGATTTTTTGTATCTTGATTACTCAGCGTTTCATGAAACTAACAGCAGTTGCTAAAAGATGCACCACATCATACGATAAAATGCACAATTTATTTCGAAGCGGTTTTTAAAAGGATGGAGGCTCACAAAAGAACAACATAGAGATTTCACAATCCAGAACAATTAATCGAAAAACTTTGGAGCGTCGGTGGATCCGGAACGTCTAACTTCCATTTTCAGTGCGAAATCGTATGGCGAGCCATTGTACTCTTTCGTGTATCGGATTCCGTAGGCCACGATTTCCGATGTCTCGGTCAATGGGACGATGACGCAGTGGGCGAAGAAATCGGATCTGCAACTTTGTTTCTATTGATTTTTGTTGACTTTTCTCCCAGAAATCAAACTCAGCTCGTTGAGAGCTTCAAAATGAGTATAAACACGACTAGGCTCCGCCCACTTTGACAGTTTTCACGAGAGACGCGACGCACGACCGCGAAATTCAAAGTGGGCGGAGCCTGGTCATGATTATACTCATTCTGAAGCTCTCGACGAGCAGAGTTCAAAAATGACAACCACTACTCACCCCAGCTCCTTGATTGTGGCCTTTCTTGCATTGAATTGAGACTTGAGCTGATCGAAGACGTCAGATATGTAGATGTACTCCAGGCATGGAACAGTGAACGTGCTCCCAACGAACTTTTTGATGTTGATCCAGTGCTGAAATAGGAACAATGCACTAGACTTTACAACGCAAGAGAGAATTTGAAGCAAACAAACGTTTCGTTCAGAAAATCTTTCCTTACTTATTAGTCATTTTTTTCCAGAAAAGTAGTTTTTGTCTCACCTGTGCCACATCTTTTGTGAAATTGATTGCTGGAATGTCGTCACGGTAGGTATACGCAAACGATGCCTCCAGATGAGTATGATTCATGTCGGAGTGACGAAGAAGATCCTCGAATCGAATGCCGTCGCTTCTACCGAGAGAAAGCTCCGTACACGAGTTGATCTGAGAGGGAAACAGTTTTAAAGTTTAAAATTGAACTAGGCTCGTTGAGAGCTTCAAAATGAGTATAATCATGACTAGGCTCCGCCCACTTTGACCGATTCCTCGAAGGATACGCGACGCACGACCGCGACGCAACCGAAAAATGAAATTTCACCAAATATAGTCGTGGTTATACTCATTTTGAAGCTCTTGTTGAGCTAACTCTGCGTGAATGCACTGTAGTGTGTTCAACTCACAATCGGGAATCCAAGTATCGGAAGACATTTGGGTGAGCTTGGCACATTGGCTCTCTTCAATGGGACGCTGTCATCGAGGAATGGCGCAAGTCTTCGGAACTTCTCCGTAGTCATCTCTCTTCCGTATCCTGTCTCTAGAACCAACTCGGAGACATGAATCTTGAACGTGTCCGGATTCTTCTCGGCCAGACAATTCGGAAAGCCTTCGAACTTCAAGCGACGGATTCTGGTGCCGTCCTGAATGTACTTCAGTGCCAGTCTTGCGTACTCCTCCTCTCCATCATCATACGTGGAAATCACGGTTTCTCGTCGACGCCCTTGGTGTCTATCCCAGCGAATCTGTTGCGAGACAACTTGTGGTTCGACGTGCCACATCTTATCGTTCGTTTCGCGGAGACCCTCAGAAGTGAGGTGGACGAGGTCGAAGGCGTAGGGGATGGTGGCGTTGAGGTTTTGAAGAGAGGGGATTTCGCGCTGCATCTTTTCTCTGCATGAAAGGTGTTTAGCCACTATGAAAAATGTTCCATTCGATTTTTCTCATTGAGAGCTTCAAAATGAGTATACTCATGACTACGCTCCGCCCTCTTGAGCGTATTAAAGAAACACGCGACGCACGACCGCGACGCAACCGAAAAAATAGAATCCACCGAATATAGTCGTGTTTATACTCATTCCAAAGCTCTTTGTAAGGCAAGTTGAATTGTTTAAGTTCTGTGCAGTTTGGACACAAAACAACACATTTGTGACTGTTTAAAGTCAAGAGACGCTTCAAAACAAGTTTGCAAGTATTTCAATAGCTACGCCCACTTTTCATGTCGTTTTTGGTTTTATTTGAAAGCTCTCAAATGAAACAAATCCAATCGTATTGTTTTTGTTAGAGTTCAGCAATACATTTTCAGCCGAGAGTAATTCTCACCTCTTTTCGAAACTCATTTGCGCCAGAACGGCTTTCATCGGTTGACAGTGGAGCGGTGCTGGAGTCGGGTTATTGTCCGTCATGTTTCGAGCCGAAAAACGTGTAGTCGCCTATGAAAAAAAAAATGAAAAAAAATGAGGGAGGCATTATTGGAACATAGGAATGTAAAAAGTGAGGGAATCATATAATAGAGCGAGCAACGAACAAAAAGGCTAGCGTTCAATAGCTGTCCACCGCATAAGTCAGATAAGATAAGAAGAAGTTTTTCAAACTCGGACTGCCCCGGAATCATTCATAGATCGACCTGAGCCTTTTTAGATTGACCGAGGCAATTCTGAGGGGGGTAGACTGAGTAATAATGGTTGGAGTCGAAAACGGGGTACGAGTCCACTGTTAGTCCAAGAAAGGGACGGGAGACTGACAAAGCGAGATGTGTCTCTTGCGAATGTTGCGTCTTTTCGCGCCCAAACGGTCTTCTCTCGCTGTCTGACCATCTCTTAGGGTCAATACGATTTCTTTCTCTCCGCCTCCTCAAACTGTTCTAGTCGAGGCCATCTGAGGTTGAGACACCTGCCGTAAGATGATTTGAGATTTCGGGCAGAGTCAAAGAGATTGGAATCTTTGGCGGGAAACACTAGAAGATGGAGTACACAGCTAGGCATGCACAGACTCTTACTTATATATATTTTTCGCCGTTTGTCTATAATCGCTCAGGTTCAGGCTAATCTAAAATTACTCATGTTAATCTGAGATTGCTCAGGCCAAGCTAAGATTCCTCGGATGTCAGTCTGAGTTGCTCTGGTTAGTCGAATATTGCTCTTTTCAGTCCAAGATCACTCAGCTCGGTGCTAGACTGCCCTGAGCATTTTTCGACTTCTCTAAGAGTGAGCAATAGCCTTAGAACACTAAGCTCTATCTAATTCTTATTCTGAGACCCGAATCCTAAGTTCCTCCATCAACTCTCTTGTCTCATTGAGAGCTTCAAAATGAGTATAAACACGACTAGGCTCCGCCCACTTTGAGTTTCCAGGTTTTTTTTTCACGACTGAAACTTTCTTCTGGGAGACTGCTTGAATCTCTCCGTTCACGACCTCTACTTTCATCCCTATAACACTGTTTTCACACTCTCCTTTCACCACTGTCCCGTTGTTTGTTTGTCCCCCCAGCCCCCTCTCTCGCCTCCCCCTCCTGTCTCCCCCCAGAGAAAGTGGGACGAACGACACTCCGCACTTTAGACGTGCGCCTGGTTTATCGGAAATATCGACTGAGAACTCCTGTCCATTCTCTATTCGGCTATATTATCACATTCTATTCTAGAAAAAAATGAGCGACGCTCCGAGCACTTCTGCCGCAGCAGCTGCCTACGAGGGTAAAGAGAATGAGATAAAGGAGGAGGTGACGGAGATGGAAGAAGAGATGCAGGATGTACAACCACCGAACGGAAGGGTTTGTTTTTTCAATTCACAAAAATTTAAAATTTAAAAGTAAAACAACTTAACCGTAATAAGAGGGTAAATTTGTTTCTTGCCCGTTAATTTTGCTTAAAAAGAAGTCCAAAATTTGTAAACTTTTTTTGGAGAAAAAATTTCGGTCAAGCTTTTTTTTTGGAAATCTAAAGTTTATCAACAAAAAAAACGGGCTCCCGGTTAGGCATAAGATCATTCAAATTAGTTGAAATTTCGATAAAATGAAAGTGGGAAAATCCACTGAATCAGAGCCGCCGAAAAAGTGGGCGGAGTCACAACTTTTCAATATTTTCAACATTAGTTTAGAATCTATATATATATATTGCTTGATTTGTCAAAATTTCTAGCCCATGAAGAGTGGATGAACCTTCAGAAAACTTTGAGGGGTGTATACTGGAAAACAAACCGAAATTTTGAACTTTTTCAGGAGCCGGACAGACAACGTGACAGAGGCACGCGGCGATACAATGGCCAAGTCATGAAGCATAACGGGTTGTGGATGGAATATGTTACTGTAGGTCACAACATTTCGCCATTGGGGGCGGAGTTTATTTTGGCGATTTTGGATCTTGTAACGAACCTTCCAATTTTCAGGGTGCTCTATCTCGCCAACCACAAGAGAGCCTGTTCATCGCTCCGAATCAAGCAACGGCTATCGCGAATGTAAAGTGGCATCTGGTGTCTCCACTTCAAGTCTTGTTCACCAAAAAGAACAATTGTCTGGATCCAGACAGAAATCAGATTCCGTACCATGCAGTTCAGGTTTTGGTGGGTTATTCGAAAAGTAGCATTTTTTAGGATTTTCAGTGTGAAATGGTCATTTTTGAGGGGTTCAAAAAGTAGGTCCCAATTTTTTGATTTTTGTGAAATCTCGTGGATTGATAGAGCAACTCTAGATCTTCATTTTTTTTAGTTGACAACTTTTTTCGAAAATTGAAATAAAGAGAGTTATGACCCTCTGAAAGTCTCGGGTGTAAGAAAGTTATTACTGAATTTTAAAGTTGCTAGACTATACCTCACTTGATTGTAGTTTTCAGACAAAGTTGTCAACTACAAAATGGAAGATCTAGAGTTGTTCTATACACCTACAAATTTTTAGAAAAATCAGATACTATGAAGCCTATTTTTCAACTGCTCAAAGTTTATACTGAAAATCACCAAAATTGATACATTTTGAAGTACGTTTTTTCAACAGTTATTTCTTTTTGCAGAAATTCAACGTCAACGATTCTCAGACGCTGGAAGTGCGATGCCTGTGCCCAAACAGCAAAGGAGAGGTTTTTCAGCTGAGACATGACGAGATTGTCTGGAGGAAAAGGGTTCTGAAAGGGATTCTGGGGTGAGTTGGGTGTCGGAAACTTTGGCGGGGGTTTTGGGTTTCCATAGATCATAGCAGGTCTTTGAAATAAAGTTTTTCAGTATTATTATGGATCAAATAATAAATCTCGACAATTTCTATCGGACGAGAAGAATTTGAACCGGCTTAGGGGGCCTTACAGGTCACTAGGGGGGCTAGGATGGCAATGCACCAGGTCGACCTGTTTAGGCCGTCCGGCGAACTGTTATTAGGGCTCACTAGATAGAGTTTGGTGAGATCTATCACTTAATACCAAAATTTCACTAAATTTCTTGGTTTGAATACGAGATATTTGCACTACCGTCGGTTGACCCATTGCTTCTCGGAGTGAAATCGCGCTGTAACTTTTTTTAGGGAGGTTTTCATGAAAAGTTGTAGTTGACAAAAATAATAAGCGCAAAATTTGCAATAAGATACGTTGTTGAAAACTTGAAAAAGTTCGAAAAAGTTTTTTCGAGATCTGAGGAGAATTCAAAATTTCAAAACAACTTTTTTTCGTGAGTTGAGTTCAAGGTTCATGGTTCCATGAGAGATTGAGCATTACATCTATGACAGAAATCTGGTTATAACTTCTTACAGACAAATTTTCGTGAAAAGGCGCTGTTGACAAAAATGATCAATGCAAAATTTTAAACAAGTTAGGTTTTAGAAAACTTGAAAATGAGCAAATTTTTTTTTCAAATTTTTTCGAATTTCGAAAAAAAAATTTTTTTTTTCATTTCAGCCAACTTATGTCCGAAATTGAAGCAAGACTCAGCTGGCTCCCAAGAAACATGATCTACCCCGTCGATAGTTGGGAGAAGCTGAGGGACTCGTTCAACGAGTCAGCCTTCCAGATGATCAAGAAGGGAATGATTCTGGAGATGCAGCTCGAGGAGGACCCGCGTTATGTCACTATTGCTGAGGTGGTGAAAAACTATCGAGGACTTTTGATGGTCAAGTTTGGAAGGGAGGTGAGTCGGGGGGAACTGAATCGGAGGAATTGAAAGAATCTAGATTTTGAGGATCACAGAAACTGTTTGGATAAGTTAACAGTGGGAATTCCTTACTGAAAACTGGGCCTTGAAAATTTCGAAGTTGTAATACCTAAGAATTTCGCTATAGAATACAAAAAAGTTTAAAGCTTTTGGACAATTTTGAGCAAAGTTATGGATAAGGAAAAATAGTGTCCCTCTGAATTTCAAGCCCATGTAGACTGGGTGGATTTTGGGAAATCCATGTTTTGAAAAGTTGAGGGGTATGTACTGAAAAACGGATCAAAAATCTGAAATTTCCAAGTTTTTCAGCCCTTCGGCCCAATTTTCAACAAGAATATCGCACTGTTAACCTATAACAGTGTCTCGACATTTTTAAAAATCTCTGCATTCTGTCGTAAGATTCGATGTTTTTGGTGGGTTAATGCTATACATTTACCCAGTGAACCCTAGCCAAACCGAATTTCATTGTCATTTTTGCCTGCATGATCTTTCAAAATCCATAGTATCTTTCAAATTGTTTCAGTACGTCCGCCACGTCCACATGACCAGTCCGTATGTTCACGAAATTGGATGGGTGAGGAAGATGGAGAAGAACGGGTGTCGCGAAGTGCAACTTGTTCCCGGGAGAGCAGAAGAAAAACGGCCGAGTGTTCCGGAGTTCATCGTGTATAAGAACGGGTTCATCAAAAATAGAATGAGAGTGAGTTTGAAGGCTCTAAACTAGGGGTTAAGGTGCGAGTTGGAGATTGTGTTGTATATAAGAGATGTTAAATTTCAAAATATTTGACATTCTTCACTTCGATCACTTTTTCCTCATAAAATCCGTAGTTTTTAAACGTTTTTTTTCAACACTTTATTATTCGTCGAAATATCCTGAAAATAGTTACAATTTTGGTGTATATAATCATCCAGACGAGTATCGCTGGAAAACTACAGAAAAGAGAGAATCCCAATTCTGTAGTTCAGAGAAAAAAACAAGAACGTGGGAAGCTACAGAAAAGAGNGTATCGCTGGAAAACTACAGAAAAGAGAGAATCCCAATTCTGTAGTTCAGAGAAAAAAACAAGAACGTGGGAAGCTACAGAAAAGAGACAATCTCAATTCTGTAGTTAGGAGGAAAAGAAAACGTGAAAAGCTACAGAAATAGGAGAATCCCAATTCTGTAGCATAGGGAAAAAACGTGGAAAACTACAGAAATGGGAAAGTCCCAATTCTGTAGCTAAGAGAATAAGATGCAGAAAACGGAGGGAAAATGGGGAAACGGTCCTAGTTTCGTATTTTGGATATTTACGAAAAGTATATGTACATCCGAAACACAGCATACAGAGGAGAACTCAGGTGATCGGACAACCGCAGAATGTTTCGTAGTTTTACCAGTAGAGTACCCGTTCCTTTCCAAATATTGAAGAATGGTCATGTGAAGATCTTCGGAAGACTTTGGCTTCTGGCCTCCCTCTGGTTTTCTGAAACAGCCTGAAAACTCACAGTTTTTCCTACCATCTCGATTCACACGTGGAGAAAGAAGTGAAAAAAAACCTCAAAAACCAATCAGTTCGTGAAATAGCTAGACGTGAATCTGAAGCGTGGCAAAAAGCGGGATCAAGCAGCCAGATTTTCCCTACTACAATTTATCGAAAGTAAGTCGGCAAAGCTTTTATCATGCAAATCGGAAACGGGTATCCGAGAAAAAGAAGGAGGTTTGTCTATTGATGACTATCAATTGTAAATTTAGCACTACACAATCATTGCTCCATATCAATTTGGTACATATTGAATAGAGAATTAATGAATGGATCACATTTATCAGATATGTCCTTCCAGAATGGACCTGAGAGAAAGACGGTGTAGTGCTAAATTGACTATTAAGTAATGTTAATTATCGATAGACACACCTCCTTCATTGTCTCAGATGATCACTTCTGATTTGCCAGATAGATTAATAGTTTTGCCGACTCACTTTCAATAAATTATAGTAGGGAAAATCTGGCTGCTTGATCCCGCTTTTTGCCACGCTTCAGATTCACGTCTAGCTATTTCACGAACTGATTGGTTTTTGAGGTTTTTTTTCACTTCTTTCTCCACGTGTGAATCGAGATGGTAGGAAAAATTGTGAGTTTTCAGGCTGTTTCAGAAAACC
>LR543556.1:81367-273744 GCA_900536305.3 Caenorhabditis sp. 40 LS-2015 | reverse complement strand
GAGTTTCGCTCGAAATTTTGCCTGTTCATAGTGGTTGTGTAGCGTTCAACGCCTATGTAAAATTCAGTTGGCTTACGGACTACACGAATATAGCACAACGGATGCTCACTGACACTGTTCCGATTCGCTAGCGGTCACCAAAAGTCGTCGACTCCGAATTCCCGAAAAAAATTGAAAATTTGCGTTTTCCTCGAAATTTCGCCTGTTCATAGTGGCTGTATATGGTTCAACGCCTACATAAAATTCAGTTGGCCTACGGACTACACAAAAATAGCACAACGGATGCTCACTGACACTGTTCCGATTCGCTAGCGGTCACCAAATGTCGCCGACTCCGAATTCCCGAAAAAGGTTAAGAATTTGAGTTTTCCTCGAAGTTTTGCCTGTTCATAGTGGCTGTATATGGTTCAACGCCTACATATAATTCAGTTGGCCTATTCCGGTAGTGTTGCACACTAGAAACCAACAACACAACTTCTTCTACTATGAACACCGGCCCACTGTGAACAATCTCTCCACTGTAGGATGCTACATGAACAGTGGAGGGATGTTCATAGAGGGTAATCAGAAAATTTCAAAACATCTATCAGTGGCAAAAATTCAAATATTGAGTCGGCTCTGGAAAACAAGCATAATCACTGCCGAAGCTCCGGAAACTTTGAGTGATCTTCAAGATAGTCGGGACACATACTTCCAAGTTGAAACCTGGCAGTCTTACACAAGAATGATCCGAACGTTTCATAGAGAACTATTGAATATTTGAAGCTTCGAGAAAGTTTATTGATGAATTCTCGTTGTTCAAGAATTATTAAAAACGGAATTAGTTGGAAGAACGGTTGAACGACTATTTGAGTCCTTGACAAGAGTTGACTTCTGAGAACATTGTGAATTCAGTTTTGACACTAGAAAAATCGACTAGAAACAGCAAATCTAGAAGCATGCATGAGTATGTCTAGAAGCATGAATGAGTATATTATGGACAGTGTGAGCTGAGTTTGAGCTTTTCGTGATTAGGGCAGTATCAGTACGGAACAGAAAAAGCAGAACGAAGAGAAGGCATACAGTACCGGTCAGTAAGATATACAATTTGACCGTTCTCAGTGCAAAATGGTCAATTTTGAGCAGTTGAAAAAGTATGTTCCAGGTACTCGATTTCTATAAAACTTGGTGAGTGTATTAAGCAACCTTAGCACTTCATTTTTGTAGTTGACAACTTTTTAACAAAATGGCTGTGAAGTGAGTTACGTCGCGTAGAGTTACGCCACATCAAAACTTTGTAAATTTTAGTGCAATTTTCGAACTTTTTCGGAACCATAATCTTAACCGCGACATAACTGACTTGATTGTGATTTTCAAAGAAAGTTGTCAATTACAAAAATGAAGATCTAGAATTGCTTAATACACTCACCAAGTTTTGTAGAAATCGAGTGTTTGGAACATACTTTTTCAACTGCTCAAAATTGACCAATTTGCACTGAGAACGGTCAAATTGTATATCTTACTGACCGGTACTGTATGCTGAAACGGCGGCAGAAAGAATTGAATTTGTGAAAATTGGAAAATGTGCATGTTATAGGAAGTAAGAGTTGACTTGGAGCTAGACTAGAAAAAAAATCAAAGCAGTAGAGAGAAAGAGGAGAGCACTACATTTTGAAATAGCGACTGTGACCATCAAATCAGTCAAATGAACAATACTGAAATGAATGGCGGAAAATACATACATCAAATGAAAAATCTGTTACTCGACTCGCAATTTCTTTCGCGATTCAAGGGTTGCGTCGCTGGGACGTTTTGTCCCAGCTGGTGATTCTTTTTGGAGAGTCATGGTTATGATACAATTAAAATCATTCTGAATTGGAGTGGGAACTTTGAATAGTTGATGAGATCTGGCGCCTTGTTTGAGCAGCACGAATTCGATCTTTTCGAGCGTACCGGACCGAACTTGTTGTACCAGCGTCTTCTGAAATGTTTTCGGTTAAAGGAACATCTGGAAAATTTTTCAACTCACGGCGACAAGGGTCAACCAGTTCGCGTTCGGTGCAAATTCTTGCTTCTTCAGAAGAATGAACATTCCTGAGGGTTGGTTGTCGATTCCGAGGAACCATTTCTCCGAGCTGACTTCTCGAATCATCTCGAAGCATTCTTCTTCAATTCGAGTTCTCACTTCTCTTTCTCGACGAAAAGTTGACACAGTCTCCATGATCGCTTTGAGATGTCCATCAGTAATGTCCATCTTTTTGTGCTGTATGGCTTCGTGCAGGACGTAGTCTTCGATGCCATAATTATTGTCCGAAAAACAATTCACGGGAGCGATTTCTGGATGGTGGAGGTTTGTTCTCAAGTAGACGATGTCATACTTTTCGAGAAATCTTCCGTTCCTGAAATAATGCAATTGTTCGATCGGAAAGTGGCAACGTTTTTACCTTTGAACGAAGCTGTTTCCGGCACCGATCGATGTTTTGAAGTGGAAGTGACTTTCTGTTCCGAACATTGTGGCCATGAAAGCCTCATTTTTGCGTTCCATTCCAGAGCACACCGCACGCACAGCATTTTCAAGCATATCATATTTTCCCCCTATAAATCGAAAAGGTAAATTTTTCACAAACAACAAAAATCACTCACAACCACGTTCGTCCTCTTCATCAATGATATAGTTGTCGAGTGTGTGAGACTTTTCGTCAGTACAATGCTCGCGATCAAATTCCCAACCTCTCAAACTTATCCACACCGCGATGAGGACAGACAGTTGTGAGATGCGGCCGCTGTAGTTGCACTGAAAAATGCAAATCCAATAGATTGAAATTATCTTTTGTGCGTTTCCAGCAATTTTCTAGAATACTTGAATACGTTGCCTTGAGAGAAGATCTAGTTTACGGAAAATCTCTCGTGGTCAACCGACGGATCTTGTGAAACTGCACTTATGGATCGAGTATCTAGGTTTCTAGATTTCTGCGTAGAAACTCTTGCCAATATAATTTAACAAAGTTTTACCTCGCCTTTGATTGTGAACTTATAACCCCCATCCACCTTCAGTAGTTCAAGGAATTTACGGATCACTTCTATCGTTCTCTCTTTTTCAAAATGATCCTCCATCTCGATAATATTTGGGCAGTTTGAATCATCGTCGTCGCTCCATAGACTGCTGCATGTTACTGTACAATACGCATTCACTGCCTGAAGAAGATGATTAAACTTTCTAGATAACATGAATGGGTGAAAAATGATAGACTGGAATTTGTGATAGCAATAATATGGAGTCTACCTTTATGTTCTCAAACTGACACTACTAAAATATCTAAGGCATTGAGCATAGTCTCATCTCAAATTTCGTAAACAATGATTTGTTAGTAGACTTGGATTTCTCGCAGCGTCCTGCTGTTCTGTTTCAGATCAAACTTGAAAGGTCTGGAAATGAGAATGACCCACTCTTTCCGAATGATACGAAACATTTTGGTGTGTCGTTATCGGATTTCAACTTACCATATAGAAAAAGCCAGCAACTGGAACAATGTGTGCAGCCACTCCAACGGTATCGGGTGGAACCCCTTTTTTGCGGCGGATGGTGAGGTTTCGGCAACTGAAATATTTTATGTTCGGTTAAGAAACTGGGTTGAATCAGAGATGGTGCTCACTCTTTGAAAGCATCTATTTGACTTTGTCGGATTGTGTATCCAGGCAATTCCGAATGAGTTCTGGCTACTCCGTCATTAAGAGATACTGGTATTTGTTGTGCTCCAAGAGTCACTCTGATAATTTGACGCATATCGAACAGGCGCGTGTTATTCCATTGCCGACTGGCTTGGCCGAGAGATAGACATTCAAACTCGATTTCTCTGAGATAGGTGCGCAGCACAGACGCCAGACAATCCTGAAATCATTGATTTCTTACGAAAATCTGATTTGAAACGAACAGAAATTTTAATCAACCAATCGTTTTTGGTAAGAAAATGCGACTTCTTCAGCCTGATGAGAATCCCTCCAGACTGTTGTTCCACTCCTTGGACCAACGAACATGTATGGTTCGTGGTGACATCGAAAAATGCAGCATGGCAATCATCTTCGATTGGAAACGTCCTACCCGAGAAATGTCGTTCATCGGATACGCTTCTCATTACAAGTCCCATGAGTCCATCAGAAGGTTTAAGAGGTTCATACTGTCTCCAACAATTGTTATCGTAGGTGGTGAAAATTCGACAGGGATTCTTGAACGAATGACGGTGGAGATTGGTTTTAACAAAGATGAAATCGTACACGTCGAAGAATTCATAATGGCTGAAATCAAAACTACACGATCTCAAAAGAAACGACACCGCCGATTACTCTAATTTTCTCTTCGCCATATCGAAAGTGTCGGTCCCATAAAGTGTTGCCCTCAAAGCTTTCTTTTTTCTTTTCACGGCGAAGTCCAAGGATAGTAAAAACTCGAGGAAGTTTTCTTTAGAACTCCCTGAAAATCCATTCATTTGAATAACGTCTCCCAGCAGTTACTTACAAACACTGCCTGTCTCGTTGCTGCCTTCCGGGTGCTCCCATGTTTTCAAACTCTCCCAAAGAGCAGCAAGCACTGCACATATTGATATTTCTCCGCTAGGGCCGCACTGAAAAAATATCAATTCAGATAATGATGAGATTAAGTGTGAGCCTCTTAAACTGCTCAGAGATGGTTCTTATCGCGGTAGCTCACGCAAAAAAATTTAGTGTTTTTTAATTGTCACTTCATAACAATTCGAACCAAATACTCACCTCTCCGTCGATAGTGATTCGATAGGTATTTTTCAAATTGAGCTCCTGGAGGAACATCTTGACGACAGCAACTATGCTCTTTTTCAATTTGTGGTTCTTCATGATGATATCATGGCTTTTCCCACTCCGAGGTTTTTCATCAAATAACACACTGGTTGTGGCGGTGCAGTACTGGTTGATGGCCTGGAGAAATATTGTGAATGAGAAAATGTTCAGTTTTAATTACCATATAAAACAACCCCATCACATGGACCAAGTGAGGGGCGATTCCGACGGATGTCTCATCCGTCTTGAGCTGCTTCCTCCTGAAATGATGAAGTCATTTATTTACAAAGACGTTTGTTGACAAATGTTTTAGACATGATCTCTGAATCGACACGTCTCTAGGAAAAAATATTGGCTTTGAATGTGATTGGCGGCTACTTCTAAAAGTTTCTAGGTGTGGAAATGTGAGTTCCCAGAAGTTCGCGTAGAAAGTCTACTAAATCATTCAAAATGTTCACTTTTGCTCTATTCATCGCGGTCTATGAATACCCACCAAAATGCATTTCGATATTCGTCAATATTAAGTCAAAACAATTCAGCCAAAACTCAGCGTACAAGGATTTGATATGTCATCTGATTCGAAAGACACAGCGTTAGAAGATATCAGCTAACCTGTGTTTTCTCACAACTAATAAAATTTCATGAACCTTCAAAACCTTCTAAGTTTCTCACTCTTCCACTCACCCTTCGAATGGGTCCTTCTCCTCAAAAGTCGTGCCGTAGCCGCGTTCCCGCAAACTCCTGAAGGTTGGCTCCTCCAGGATCATTTTTAATTGAGCTTGAATCACACTTGATGCTGCAATATTCTATTGTTAAGTCATTCAAAAGTTGGACAGATCAGTTCAACGAGACAACAAGGAATAAGGTCAATGAATGAGGTATTGTCACTAATTTAGTCTTCAATGTGTGGTCGTTTTTCGCATCAAACTGCTCAAAATTCAATAGCCATACTCATTATCAAAGTAGATCGAGCAAAAGGAAAGGGACTGGAAGTGAAAACGGTCGAAATAGAAACGAAAACGACATTCGTGATGTCTTGGGTGGGAACAGATGAGAAACAAGAGAATCGAGAAAGCATTCATGAGAGAAATTGGAAGAGGCAGACATCGGAAAAAGAAGGATCGATTGTGAGAGAGACGCAGAAAATGCTCCCATTTTAGAAAAATATTATACCAACCTTCTATGTGAATCGAGTTCAGTAGGTGGTAGAAATAGTTTTGATATAGATCCGTTAAGCAGCACAAAAGCTAAACGGATGTTCGGAAGATGCTGAGGAAAACATTTTGAATTCCCGCAAAAAGAAAATTTCAACGGAGCGCACTTGCCGTTTTATTGACGTTTGCCGGCGGCTGCCACACACCAACGCGCAGCGTCTCGGGCGGCCACGAAACGAGACGGGCGGCACGAAGGAATGATGAATGTGACCCGACCACGGCATCGACGAACCAACTGTCTTTTCTGTTGAATTACAGCCGCCTTCCAACCCTTGCTGGCAAAGACCTACTGCCACGCTAGTGGCGACGATTTCATAGCTGTCTCGCACATGCACCTTCAACTGGCCGCGTGGCGCAATGGATAACGCGTCTGCCTACGGAGCAGAAGATTGTAGGTTCGAATCCTGCCGTGGTCGAAACTTTTTTTGCTTGTATCTTTTATAATATAGAGCATATTGGACGACGGAATAGGTACTCTGTTTTATCAGTTGTCAGTTGTGTGTACAGGCAATACCACAAAGAAGAAATAGAAGTCTCTGGTAGTAGATTTATGGAAGAAGACAATTTTTTGTAGAAAATGAAACAGCTGAAAGTTTATTCAGCCAGGAATGATGAGAAATTAACACACATAACCAAATGAATGAAGAAGTTGGAGAACAATTCGAGTAAAAGAATAAACTACTCACAGGGAAGAGAAAAGGGGCTACTCTACTGTCTGTCTCGGTGGCCGTCCGAGAATACTGATCGACATCTCTCGGTGGCATAGAGGGGATAACCGATTGTTCCCAATTGTTGGTCTAAGAGGTTAGTTAAGGCTAACGATGGCATAATACGAGCGCTCTAGAAAAGGGAAACCTTCGATACTGAATGCCCGGAAAAATGATTCAAAAGGTGGTTTCTTTTTTGCAAAAATTGTAACCAAATGTCATGTTTTTGTTTCGCCCGATGATGGTATTTTCTTCGCTTGAGAAATTAGACTGCGAGTGTTAAGCAGACAAGCCGCTAACATAACAAAGAAACAGTGGGTGAAGCAAAAGTGCAGTTCGTTTCTGAAGAGAGTGATAGGGAAGCGGGAAGCGAGAAGCGGGAAGGGGAGGAGGAAAGAGAGAGGGAGAGAGGAAGAGAACAGAATGGGAAACACATCGCTAAAACCATAGAGGTCTGAAGGAAAGACTTGGGAAGATTCGGAAAAGACGAACATTGAAGAAAAGGCCTGAAAAGAATGCTCTAGGAATCGAAAAGGAAGTAACCTTTTCTTTTTCATACAGGTTGCTCAAAATGGTCAAGGTATCCGGAAGATAAATAAAAAATTCATTTAGAATGTTTATTCATTGCAAATCTGTTTTGGCAACTTTTCAGAGTAATCAGGGCAAGCGATGAAGTGAAACTGGTTACAAAAAGGCGAAAGAGTTTTCGGGTCACAATGAAGACCTAATGGCAATAATGATGTCAATGACTAATAAAATTTTGAGAAACAAGCAAAATATTAATAGGAATCAAGTGCAAAATAGATAGAGAGGAGTAAGGACTTTCTGGAGCTGTCATCCAAGTATTTTGGAGAAACAGAAATCGACAATTTACAGAATTGTTTTGTGCAGAGTCTTACTAGGACTAGGATGGATCTGTTCCTTGCGCATAGAATCTGAACTTGTGATTCTCGAACATGACAGTTCCTCTCCTGCGATCTGTCGCTCTGAATATGTCTTTGGCTTTTCGGAACCAGATCTCCTCCAAGCCATCTCCGACATATTCCACTGAGGGACTCGCCATCCTGGAAATACATATTTTTTTCAATGAACTAAATAAGATTACGCACGTGTTTTTAAACGGGATGTTCCTCAGTACGCGGGTCCACACAATGGCATAAGCGCCATGGATATCCACGGAAATCGTCTTCGTCTGAGGCATGCTCCCTGCGATCCACTCTTGAAGAATTCGATTCAAGTCGTCACTGTGGATGAATCTTCGGTTGATTTGTGGGAACTGCATTCTGAGATTTTCCACGGTCAATTGGTCTTGAAGGAACTTGTAATCCTCCATGCATCTCGCCCCGCGTATACCCTCCTGCTGCTTGAGAAACTTGAGCGATCGGAACTGCTTGGTCACTCTGAAGATGAAGGAGCAGTCGACGAGTTTTACATCATTGAACGTTGGTTTGAAGTTGAAGTCGTAGTTCTCGACGTTGAACAGAGGGTCGATGTAGTACGTGAGACATTCGAGAATCTCCATGTTAGTGGCGATGTCTGCTCCTCGCTCACTAGTATCGAACTCCAAGTGCGCGCATCCTCCGTAAGAGATTTTCTGATCAAAGAAGATTCGATTCAGTCTTAGCTGCCGGCTGTTTCTCCACCTCTTGGTCAGGTGGTCGTTTCTAGCGTGGATCTTCACTGCCTCATCTCCACGCTGGATTTTTATGTAGCAGAAACGATGGATCCTCCATTTGAAGCAATCCAGACGGATTTTCGCCAAGTGCATCAATCTATAGAAGGTTGGACATTCCAGAGCCATTTGAATCCTGCAAATGCGATATGATTACAATATGATTAATACCAAGAAAAAACTCACAAAACGACTAATGGCAGGTGGACAATGATTCTGGTGATTGCGTTCCATGGTAGCTCCATGATTTCTGTGGACACCGGTATTGGACGCTGGATGAGATTGACGACGGCATGATGGTTCTCTTGGAGCTCCGCGCCAAGAGGAATCGTTTGACAATGAGTGCCTTGTTTGAGAAGGTGGAACTCGATTCTGTCGAGTTTTCCACATGTGATGTGTCTAGACAGAGCGCTCTGTAAACCCGTCCTTTCAGTTTTCATTGGTTAGACTCAACTTACGGAAATTTGTTCCATCCACAGATTTGAGCTGAAGGTGTCTTTCTTCAGAACAAGCAGAAAGCCTCCTTGTTGGACTTCGTAGCCTCTCAGAGCCGAATCTCCGCCGAAACATCCCGCTGTGAGAAACGCTTCCTGGCACTGTCGCTCAATTTGAAGAGGTTCGAGATAGTACCTTCCTTCTAACCGTTGCGCAGAAAAGGTGCACATTGATGAGGTGAAGGAATTTTCGGCATTCGACACTTGACACATAACTCTTTCTTTCCTTTCATCTGGTTCTCCTCTGTACCATCCGAGATGCGGCACAAACTTTGATGAATGCAAGTTGGTGGTGCCAAACACGAATTCAAAGTTTTCGTGGAATGTTCGGCTTGAGAGGCTAAAATCGAAATTCGCGGAGTGAGTGACGTTGTCAAAAAAAAACATATCACCCTATGTGATGCCACTTTCTTGCGTCCTTTTCGAAGGAGAACATGTCCCAGTTTCCGGGCATGGTAGCTGACAAAGCCACACGATGTCTTTCATCACTTATCTTGAGGCTTCTCATAGCTATCATGAACTCAGTCGTCTTGCCTGAAATTGAATTTGTCAAGAATGCGCGAATAGTTTTTCACTCACCGAGTTTTCCGTAGTGTTTCTGTGAAACAGTCTCGAACTCAAATTGATACAAACTTTCCCAAGTTGCGGCCAGAATAGGAAGCAGAGCAACTTGCCCGTTCAAATCGTGCTGAAAAAATCATCCGATGCTTTTATCGAAACAGAAAGGAGAATCATACCTCTCCAGTGATCTCAATCTTGTACGTTTTCTTCAGCTCCATCTTTTTCAACAGCCCCCACATCTTCTGTCGGACTTCATCCACATCCCAATACTCAGCTATAACAATAGGGTGGTCTTGTACTCTCGCTGGTGGTTCTTGGGCAACTATGCGACTTTTCACCACACAATACTTATTGATACCCTGTGAAGAAATGTTCAGAAATAGTGATTTACGTTTATGGTTACCATAAATAAGCAGCCGACTGCGTGTATGGCATGTGGAGCGATTCCAACACTGATTCCGTTCTCCGCAGAGCGCTCATTCATACTGAAAAAGTGGGTTTGACGTCGGGAAAAACGTCGATTTTCTTTGATTGCAAAAATCTTACTCGATTGGCGGGGTTGTGTGCCGATGGATGTTAACTTCCGTTTTGAATGATAAACCATACTGAGGTTGTTTAGTAGACATGGCTTCTGTGTCACTGAAATAACTGCGGAGCAATGAGAAATGCAATAGTGCGGTTCGTTTCTGAAGACAATCCGAGAGAAGTGGGAAGTGGAGGAGGAAAGAAAACAGAGAAGAAGAGAGGGCAAGTATCAGAGAAGAGGCGCGGAACTGGATGGATGATTATCGGAAATTTTGAAAATACAAAATTTAAGAAACTCATTTGAATAGAATTTGATGAATTATGAATTTCAAATTT
This sequence comes from Caenorhabditis sp. 40 LS-2015, assembly GCA_900536305.3. Taxonomy (NCBI): domain Eukaryota; kingdom Metazoa; phylum Nematoda; class Chromadorea; order Rhabditida; family Rhabditidae; genus Caenorhabditis; species Caenorhabditis tribulationis. The sequence continues at coordinate 263,447 of LR543556.1, read as the reverse complement.
ATTCCATCTTGTTTCGATTAATAAGTCACATTGAGAGCCGAATTTTTCCTTGTTTCGTACTTCTCGAAAAATTTCTTGTTTCCGTACAGTATCGGTGTGCTATTAGCGCAAAGTGTGTTTTGCTTATTTATGATATTTCTTGGTCTGAAAATTACTTTCCCGATTCTTTGTTTGTTCTTTATTGTTGGTTTCTGATGACACGTCAGCTGGTCACAATGCGTGGCCGAGGCGGCAGAGTTTTCTAGGCCACCCTTTTTTCTAGGCCGCCGGCCATAAATTTGTGTGGGAATTTGAAAAAGAAGGGAATAACGCGAAAAAAGGAAATATGAATATTTCGTGATTTATTGGTGTTTTTTTCTGAAATTTTTCAGGGAATATACATTTTTGGAGTTGCCTATTTGTGTTTCTTGTTGTTGGTGACATTTTCTATTGGTTTTCGGCAGAATCCGCAAAGTGAAACCTACTAAAATTTTCGACAGAGAAACTTTTCGGTTTTCTCAGAACTTTTTTGGATTTCTGAAACACGAAATAGTTTGGAATTCCTATTTCAACAATTTGAAATGGGAATTTTGCACTGAAATTGATTCTTGCATGAAAAAATCGGCGGTTTTCGGTAACACGAGAAAAAGCAAATACAGATGATTCCAGGAGGTAATAATCATAACAAAATAATCGAATAATGGATCAGAAAAAAGTCCTGACAAGAGAGGAGCGCTTGCTCATCCTGATTAGCGCCTCGCGGTTAGATGAAACTTAACAGGTCCCATGGTCTGCAGCAAAAAAGCGTCGATGGTATATTATGTGCAGAAACAACTCTAAATTCATGCACAAAACCTATCCGCTCAAGACTGATTGACCTAACTAATAGGAATGAAATTGTCTCTTCTCTGATAATATGGTTTTGTTTCAATTTTTTTTTCAGATTTTGCAAAAAACACGGTATCCGACTTCACATTCCGCCCTGCTTTCAAATTGCACTAAGAAAGATTATAAGTTATTATTCAACTCTCTTCTGTTTCTTGGTCCAATAAAAATTTCGACTTGACAAAGTGTTAGACTAGTCAGCGCAAGAAGTACATAAATACCATGAAGTATGTGAAAGATTAACTTGTTGCAAAAAACTTTGAAAAAATATAGACATGATGGTACCGATAAAATAGACGACACACTGCCAAAGGATTTAAATGCTTGTATTACGACGTGTGAGGTATTACAATCGCCATTTGGTATCAGGGAGCTGGATTAGTGAAATGCACATAGAACCAGTATAATGGGAATGCCTTAGCATTTTGAGCGATTTACAATAGTGAGAAAGTTCTTCATTCATTTTGCAGAGAAAATGAATTTGGAGGTGCAGACCGAAATGGACAAATCACATGAGATGCAAAAACTGATGCAGCCAGAAAAGCAGCCGATAATGAGATAAAACATTGACAACAATCCTACGGACAAAATATGCTACCCCAAGTCGAGTCGTGGAAAACCACAAGTGTGAATTTTTTGACATTCCGAAAAAAAAAGTCATCTCCTACAGGAACAACTCGATTTCAGATCAGCTATGAAAAACTTCAGCTATGAATATGACCTGTACGAGTCACTCAGCCGTGTTGAAAGTGAAATTCAGTGCTAATATTTTCCGAATGAAAATTCAGTTCAGATTCCTGTCGTGAATCACTGTGGACTGTGAACTTGGTCGTGTGGCGGATCCGGTCAAACAGCTTTTTTTTCAATTTGTAATTGTTTGTTTTTAAGCGAATGGATCTTCTGTCTTTTTTATCATTTGTTGATCTCAAGTTTTGAATGAAAGTTATTCTTAGAGTTACCGCGATCTTATCGGCTTCATCTTTGCCTGAACCACAAGGTACGCTCCAGGAAAAGTGAAACTTGTGCTATCTTGATTAGCCCCTACAAGCTTTGGTACCAATCGCGTGCTTGGGGGACACAAGTTGACCTTTGCTCACCGTTTCGGCCAGGTCTCCTAATGGGAAAACACCTCTTCTCTCACAAAAGTACATCTGCTTTTAAGAGAACATGAAAAATGAAGAGACGCAGAAAGGGAACTGTGTGGCGCACCCCCAGCCTACTCACATCTCATTTTCGAAACAATAGCCTCAGCTTAGGTGTGCGTAGTCGTTTTGAATGATAATCATGCTTGCCTTTTCCCCTTCGTAGCCTCTCATCTTCCGTATTCTTCAACGAGCTTATAAATGTATTACAGGCTTGTTCCGCTTCATTTTAGTACACAGATAGTAACCTGTATCTATCTCACTTTTCAGCAAGCGAAAACTCCAAAGCTCCGATTTCAATATGAGCTCGGATCCAAAGAAAACTGGGGAGAGCGGTAGAGGTATGAATAACCTTAACATAAATACACGACCTATTTTCATTGCAGCTCTAGAAGTCGTCTCGGGGCAACTAGAGTGGCGGCCGATCGTTTGGCGCTCAACTGAGGATGGGATGAAATTTTCACACGCGCCCATCTACATCCCTCTTCGGAAGAGACGGCCAGGAGCCGAACATATCGATTTATTGTACCCACCTGAAACTCGAGGTAAACAACTCTTGTTGAAGTACTTTGTGAGTGTTTCCAATTACAGCTGATGGGACATCAGTTCAGTATGGGTCGAGTCTCGAGGTCCAACACCTAGGCTATACTGCCGTTAAGTAAGTCACTTTTGTGTTTTCTTGACATGCTGATAGAACTTTGCATAAAAAGGGACACCTCAGGCAAATGAAGCGAGTATCTGAAAAAAGATTTATGCAGGCCTAGAAAGTATAAAAGGGTTTGGAAGACTTCAGGATTGGTCTATTAGAGGAAATACGGTAATTTGTTTCAGGACCTCGATTTGGATTCCACCAGCCGAGAAGCCATCCAGCTACCCAAAATTCACATCGGATGTAATCTCAACAACCGATCCAACGCCCGAGAAGAAAACCGTCGACTATTCGGATTGGGTTGACCGGGTTGAGTGGGAAAACGGTGCAGAGAAAGAGTTTTCGACTACAGAGTGAGTTTCAACGGTGCATGTAACCCTTTCATGCTCAATATTTCAGGAAAAAGGAGGATGAGAATGTCGACAAAGTTCCAGCCTGCAAGTCGTCCAGAAAGTGAGTAAATGTTTGATGTTAATTTTCAATTGTGTTCTTTCAGGTCGAAGAGAGTATCATCAAAAAAATCGTCAGGCCTCAGATGGGATTTCGCCGCCGCGGCATTCGAGAATGGCTTTGACATCATTGCACCCACTTTCTCCAAGAAACGCGGTACTCCGATGACGCCAAAAGAACAAAAGAAGCGTCAACCAAACACAACATCAAGACGTTTGAATGTGCAAAAGAACGACGGACAAACGGAGCAATGTTACCCGAAAACACTCTCAGATAAAAGCAACGTGGAAGAGACAGCCACTGCAACTACAAAGACGATCGTTGAGAATCTTGCTGAACCGAAAAGAGAGCCAGCACAGGGAGAAGGAATAGCAGACGAATCTACCAGTAATCATGGGGACGACTTGGATACTGCAGCAGTTGTTTCCCCTCCGATTGAAACAAGTACGTCACCAGACAAGCTGCAGAATTCGATTCCTTCTGAAGTCGGTTCCATTTTGGAACCGACGATGGCTCACGACGCATCTCCGAACACATTGCCTACTTTGGCAACCAAGTCTGAAGTCTCTGAAGTTCAATCTGGTGTGCTACAAACAACTGAATCCCTCGGAAACAGTTCGAACGGAAGTAGCTCATTCTCCGTTATCGTCAAAACGCCATTGAAGAACAAGTGAGTTCTGCCGATCTGTCCAATTAAAAAAATAATATGTTTTCAGGAAAAGAAAGAAGAAGACGGGAAAGAAGAATGTGAGCAATGATGCCTCGAGTCGTGCAGAGGAGCTCGGCGCGAACGAGAACTCTTTGAGAAGTAACGGTCCTGGAACCAGTAATGAGCGCGAATCTGAAAACCCTGGACGTACAGAGTGAGTGCATTGTTACCGCTATGAAAAAGTCTCTCCAATTATCAAAAGTCATCAAGAGTTAGGTGTAATTATTTCCGACTTTTTTGATTTTCCAGTTCTCAAAAAATGAGCTTACAAACACCACGTCTGTCTGAAGGGACTTGCCCTGTTATAGCTTCTCTGGCTACACCCCGTCTGCAGACTTTAACTCTATCGTCTTTTCAGGCCAGTAAGAACAGACGGAGAGGCAAAGAGCAGTTCGCGGATCATTACAAATCCTGACAACATGGAAGAGGTGGTGGAGAAGTACGTCGAGTGGATGACCGAAGACAGGATCCAGTTTCTCCTACTCTATAGAAGCTCGACTCCCGAGCCGCGCTTCACAGGAATGGCGAAGGAGATTTTCGAATTCTCTAAAGGAACCCCACCTGTGTTTGTACGCCGTCAGAGAGAAGAAGTTCTCCAGTATCTCAAGAGTGCATCGTTTTTCTACGCAGAAGATGAGAGCCACAAGAAGCTGCACGAATTGTTTGATATTATGCAACGTTCCGCGGAAAATTACCTCGGCGTCCCGATAATGTACGAGATCATCATGCAAGACATTCTCTTCCTCATGGCAAAGTTATCGAACCAACAGAGGCAGCAGGTGGAACTGGAGGAGTGCTATCTGGACATGATTCTTCAGTATACCAAGACAACTTCAGGGAAGGAATACGTTTTTGCCTTTGCAAACACATGCCGTGGCATTGAGAACATCAATAGCTATTATCTGTCGCGTTTTGGAGCATATATCATCACTCAAATGTTTGATCGACACGGAACGGATTTATCCCCTGACACAACTTCTTCTGAGTTGATCGACGAGCTGAATGGTCTTCATCGAACGGCATATCATACCCCCGAGATGCTGCAGCCGGACAACACGGCCTCGTTTCTGAAAAGCAGAGCGCTTGCTTTTGTGAACATGGAAAAGACTGCTGAGACCGAACTCTTCCGAAACTTCTACTTTTTGTTGATGAAGTTCAAGTCTCGTGTTGTCGATTACGATGCCGCCATTTTCCAACAATCTCGCGCCGGTGCTTCTGGCTTGGGACATTGTGAAGGTCTTAGGGACGATGCAGCATTTTTCCATCTTTTGTTTGGATATGATAGTTCGCGACCACCGCTTCTTTGATTTTTCCGTTGTTATTTTCGGCTGATTTATGATGTTGATTTACTGTTGATTTTTGAATAGTGTTCTTCAGAATAATTGTTTTTGTTGGATTGTTGTTTCTTGACTCGCAATGAATGAATACTTGTCAAGTCAGCAACTTGTATATCTCCTATGAGTCGAATAAAAAGCGGCTAGGACTCTCGATTGACCAGTTGGTTCGAACAGAATCTGCGTGAGTATCTTTTTCTCTCCCCCAGACACACATCATAACGCGACACAAACGAATCTGACCATCCACATGGCCTTCAACAGGCAAACGAGAGATGCGTGGGAAGCTCTCTTCTTCTTTTTTCCTCCTGCCAATAATTTTGTATTTCTGCTCATCCATCGGACTCCTCTGGCCACTAGCATTCAACGGTTTGGATTTCTGTCGATGAGAGTAAAGGGTATGCAGATTCCGCTACTTAGTAATCACCGGTGGACGCAACACAGCTCTGGCTCTCTGAGGCACGGTCTCCCTCATAAAAGTACACCTCCCTGTGCCAGCCGGAGAGAACACACAGAACGAGCAGACGCAGGAAGAAAAACTGTATGGCGCGGTCAGACTATCACCGAGACGTTCTTGGCAACAAAACATCCTCCATTCTCTTGTTTACGTGCGTATTCAAATTTTTTTTTACGTACATTTCAAATTTAACAATCTGACAGCTCATCTCAACTAAAAACAAATGAGATTTCACTTGAATCGGTTCGAATCTGATTTCGTGATAATCAAGCTATTCGCACACTTTTTTATCTTGATTCATCTCACTTTTGAATTTTTGATCTGCAATGATCGGCATGATTGTCTGAGTCATGAGTCATTATTCATCCAGGAGGGGATGTTGAGTGTTTATTTTATCTAACCACACTTCCATATTCAAATTTTGTGTCGAAAGTAAGCCATTTTGCCTGTTCATGAAAAACAATGTTACACAGACGTTGCTTTGCTTCAGTTGGTTCTTTAAGCGTTTCAATAATGGTGCGCGCTCTCTCAGCCGACCCCTCAAAAAACAGACTGCGGAGGGACAAGGGACGGTAAGGCTTGCGCCCTGTGCGTGCGCACCAGAGCTGTTAAGAGTTTTAATATCTCACTGTTGGGCATCTCATTTCTGCCAACAGATTCCCCTACTTGGTAGTTAGCTTGACTGGTGGTTGTCGCAACACGGCGCTCGCTCTCCCCGTCACGGTTCCCTCGTGAAAGTACACCTCTCTATTCCATCCGGGAAGAGACACAGAATGAGCAGACAATGGAAGATAAACGGAGTGGCGCTGTCTTATATCACCCAGGCGTTGTCGCTCTTTTATCACCCAGAGAAACCCCAAAAACAGAGAGTGGGGAACGGGAATTTGAATGGCGCCCCCAAGCACCATCTAACACTTAACATTCATAGTTTCAAACATTATGTCCTCGTGTGCGCCACATTTGTCGAAAGTCTCGTATTCCTACTTGCAGAAAACTTTCCGTATGACACCGACACGCCAAAGAGTGGCTTTTCCTTGAGGATGTTATGACCACAACAGTGTTGTGTCTTAGTCTCATTTGCATTGACTTTTACAGGCGAGAAAGAGAGAGAGAGAGAGGAGATAGGTGAGGCGTAGAAAACTCACCGCTTTTTTTTCTCACTTCCTCACTTCATTGAATCATAAATTTATTTCTGTATTCCATATTCTTTATATCCAGCTCGTTCTGATTGCGTTCACTCGATAACATATTCTCACCTTCATCATTGTCTAAGCCATCAGGTTCTCTCTATCGGAAAGGCACTTTGTGCTATTTTGATCAACTTAATCATCCATTTTCAAAGTACCGAGATTGCAAACCCAGTTTTTCCTGTTCATGATTATCAATGTAACCCGGGTTTTGCTACTTTGTAATCTGGTCTGTGAGCGCCTATAACTCAGGTTTTGCAACACCATGTGCTCCGTATTATCCACCGACACTGACCTTCACCTATACATTTTCGCTGAACCACAATACAAGGAATGCGCTTTCCAGCAACAAAAATGCCCCCATCACTGTCAGAGACATAAAACACTTTCAACCTGATTGAAATCGTATGCAATTTCGTTTATCTTCGTCTCCATACACGCATTAGATAGTGATTGGAACTTGAGTCTGTAGTCTTGAACGGTACTGTATGAGATATCCTATTCTTCTCTGATCTTTGTTTCTCTGTGCCTTATCTACATTCTCCTTTTTAATCTTTTTTCTGTGTTACGAATTGCAACAAATTCTTTTTTATTTTTCCAGCAACGTGAAACTTCAAAGTCCGACGACAAGATGGGTTCTATTCAAGAAGAGAACACTGAGAGGAGACGCGGTATGCCTGAACTGTAATAATCTCACGATTCGTTTTTGTTGCAGCTCTAGAAGTTGTCCCAGCACAACTCGGGTGGCAGCCGTCTGGATGGAGCTCTCTTGAGAATGCGAAAAAGTTTGCCGACGCGCCGACATATATCCCTATCGGTAAAAGGCCACTTGGAGCCGAACATGTAGACTTGTTCTATCCACCTGTCAATCGAGGTGAAAAAACTGGTGTTGAAGTAATCAGAAAGTGTTTCTAATTACAGGTGATGGTACCATGATTCAGTACGGAGTTACTATCGAGACGCCGAGGCCGGGCAATTCGATCGTTGAGTGAGTTTTTTTTGTCACGTTACGACGTTGTGAAACCTCTGCAGGCAGGAAAAAAAAAGAGAGAGAGAGAGAGAGAGAATGAGGGAAGCTAACCCTTACCTTTCTATTTCCCTTACTTTTCCTCATGATCATAATTCCTTAATCATTTCCCATTGTTATCCTCCAGATAGTTTTCTGTTGACACTTTGCCGCATGCTAGTTTTCCATTGATTTAATTAAATGTGTGAATTCAGGGATACAAAGCCATCAAAATCGGCAACCAATGGTGCTGAAAAGCTTCAAGCGCGTGTAATGATGGTGGTTACTCAGGTCGGGAAACCAGACGACATCGTCAAGATTGAACCGTTGCAACCGAGCGCTATTCGTCGTTGTGTATTCTTCGGGCGAGGATACAAAATGAGCGGTCGCGCCAGTCGCGGATGTCGACAGTGGCTAAGAAGACGTACCGATTCTCATTGCCAGCTGATATCGTCTGATGGGCCAACACTTCCTGCCCGCATGTATTCGAATCCGCTGCTAACTCACTCCAAAAAGACTGTGTCTGTAATGTTAACAGACAAGAAGGAGAAAGAAGTTTATATGGACATGTGTGGGAACAAGAACCATTCGAGCATTGTGATCAAGAAAAAATCATCTGAAGTGCAAGACAATGGAAAACCTGAACATCCTGTTCCAACACTCATGTCCTCAGATTTGAGTAGAAATGGGGACCATCCGGTCACTGTCCCCAAGATGACGTTCTCTACAATCCCCAAGAAGAACGAGCTGCAACCAGCACTCACATCTTCAACTCAGAACGGAAACTTGGATAAACCGGACAAACTCAACCTGGAAAATTCGGAGAATGCAACCGTGGATCTGCTTCCAGTTTCAGTCAATATCAAGTCGAATGCAAATGGAGGGAACAAGACCAAAAACTTGTCCGCGATGAGTGAGTGAAACGTTCCGCAAGTACAACAGTTAACCTTGAAAATGAGGTATCTTTGTCTGAGAGTTCACCCCGTTTCGTCTGCAACAGAGTCATTGCTAAGCATGTCTTGAGAATGAAAGTTGGGTTTGAAAGAAAGGGTGTCTCGGTTAAGAACGTTTATTATAAATTCGCAGTTTGTTGGCACTCTTTTAAAGGCGCATGACGTTACTTAACAGGATATCTCGCCGCGATTAGACATTTTTTCGGTCTGGAAAATGTGCGCCAGGAAAAGTGTTAAGATTTCACATATTTTTTAGACGTAAAAAATGTCGAATCGTGGCGAGATATCCTTTTAAGTCACGTCATGCGCCTTTAAAAGAGTGCCAACAGACTGCGAATTTATAATATGTGAATTGAGACAGTGAAAACTTATCCTGAAAAGTTCGGAGATTGAAAACTAGAAAATGTTTGTTTTAGACCCACCTACATCGTCTCGCATCACTTCGAGCAAACCAACCCAGAAGGGAGCTGTAACAGTTCAAGATGTGCGAGAGCCACTCAAGACGGGAAACGTTTCTAGCGCACAAATAGCTCAAACGGCCTGCACACCAGTTTCTCCATCTACCAAGCAACGATCGGATTCTTCGAAAATGTCGGAGTCTACAGACAGGGGTCAACGCTTAAAGTCTGGAAAGAAAAACAAATCGACTAACAATTCCTCAAAAGAGCTTGTGGCTTCTCAAAAAAAGAAAGTTCCAGTTTCAATTCAAGAGCAAAAGTCGAAGAAAAACAGTCTCCCTGCCAAGAAATTCATTTCTGGGTAAATTGGCTAAACAGGTTTTCCATGCAATTCCAGAAAAAATTTTAGCGTTTCCGAACACGTCAACCAGTCATCAAAGCAATCTTGTGATGAACCAACTGCAACTGATACAACTACGACAGAGACCAAGATGTATCTAACTATTTTTCGCACAGCCGTCGAAGGCAAATGTTCATTTTTCAGAAAATCCGCAACTACTGCAATTGACAGCTCAAAAACGACTGTTCAAGATGTGGTAGAAATACCACACAAGAAGGAGAAGATGACTTACGCAGAAATGGCTGAGAAGACCTGCGTCGGTCATCAACCCACGGAGCAACAAGTGGATTCTCCGAAGACTTCGGAGTCTACAGACAAAACTATGATTCCACACTCAGAGTCTGGAAAAAAGAAGAAAACGACAAATAACTCTTCAAAAGATCAAATGGCTTCTTCAAAGAAGGAAGATCCAGCTTTGATTCAGAAGAAAGATCTTAACGAAAACAGCGTCTCTACCAGGAAATTCATTGCTGGGTGAGTATCCAAAACAGGGTTCATGAACTCTACAAAATGTTTCAGTATACCAAAGCAAGAGGGAAAAGAACACAAAGCTGATGTTGCAAATTCGTCAGAAAACGTTTGCAATGAGAGCCCGACTACTTTTAGCGCAAAGAATCGAAAGAAAAAGTCGAAAAAAAGTTCCCTCTCCACAGTATCTGCGACTCCAACGGACGAGCAAGAGGTGCAAACAACGCGCAAGTCTATAAATCAGAATGGAAGCAAGGACGATCCTGACACTAGCAAAAGATCATCGGAATCGTCACCCGGTGAAAACCAAGAAGCGATCGTTCCAGAAGGTATGCCTTCAAATCAAAGTGGATTTGAGAACCTGCTGGACACTGTACCTGACAAGAACGTTTCTGAAGTTTCCGACAACGAGAAAGTGGAGGGGCTGCTTGCATTTTCAAACACAGTCGATGAAATCAACCCGGGAGAAATAAAAAGCGATTGTTCACCGACGATGAGAAAAATAAAGATCCCGGTGTATAGAGCAAGACGTGAGTAACTGTTAACCGTATGTAGAATTACTTTTCACATCGCCCTTGGTGAATGCATCAATAGTCTAGGTTGACTGGTCAGTGATGAGATTTTCTATTATAGATACTTCTACCTCGATGACTACAAGCGAGCCAAACCATAAAGCGGATCAGATTGTACTAGACGTGAAAGCATCTCCCAAGACAGAACCGTTGTCCAACGCAGAAGTGGCTCAGAAGAGCTGCACTTCAGTTCATCCATCTACTGAGAAACTAGCAAATTCTCCAAAGACGTCGGAGTCTTCAGGCAAGCCAGAGTCAAAGGAACACGTCCTTTCTACCGTGGACATCAGTGATAAGTGGGTTGGCAAAGCAGGGTTTAAAACGGAACGAAAATTTTCAGGGATGCTGACCATCTGGAACACTCGTTGGAGCAGTCTCGCGTCAAACCAAACACAACTGATACAGCTGCGAAGGAAACCAAGATGTATGGTTACTCGTGGTTACCATAAAGTACATCGATTCTTTCAGCATTTCTGTCAGCACGGAAGGCAACTCCAAGAAACAAGAGTCTCCGAGACAAAAGGTTGATAACGGAGGTTCGCCTGAAAAGACTTCCAAGGAGAGTACAACCAGCAGTCAGAGTAGAAAGCGAAAGTTACAGAAAAGTATTCTCTCTACAGGAAACACTTGTGCTGGGTGAGCTCATGAATCAATTTCAAGGTCTCATCAAAATTTTAGTGTCTCGGACAATCTGTCACCAAATCAATCCAATGTGTCGACTCCAGCAGCATCATCGTCACCGCAAACTGAGCAAGCATCTTCAAGTTCAAGTCTCACACCCGTTCAGATTCCTACCCTCCAACAACTGTTACTGAATTTTGCAAATCACCACTCTTCACAGACACAAGAGAAACAGGAAGCGTTAATGGAAGTATTGAAACGTTATTGTGACAAGCTTCACTTCTCGCGACATTCTTATTTGTGTTGGCCAAATGCAGGTTTGAAACATCCGATTGATACCAAGCACATTTTTGATTTTTCAGGTTTCCCAGATGTGACCAGCTTCGAGAAAAGCATTCTCCGATTCTTCAACAGAGATTTTGTGTTTCATAAGAGCCCTGTCAGCGATGAGCTTCCACAGTTCAAAATCCAGCGCCGCCTTCATTACGCATCGAGACTGAATCCGAAAATCCAAATAAATCTGGCCGGTTTCTACGCGGTGCTGGAAAGTTACCACCACGAAATTCTGGATATGGATCTCATGTATCTCCATTCTTTCCGAACGAATGAAGCTCAACTGGAGATAGTGGAGCAAATGTACTTCAAGCACGTGCTTGAAACTGTTTTCACTCGCGGAAGACCAACAGAGAGTTTGTATCCCATTGAATCCCTGGAAGGACAACTCTCTAGACGAGTAACCGAGCCTCAGAAACGAGAACTACTCAAATATGTCCAACTCCAAACATTATTCAGGCATCTGGAACGCATTGAAAGTATGAAGAAATACCATTTTTTACATTTTGAATTAACTTTTTTTTTCAGAGGAGAAAATCGACATATCCCCACTGGAAAAACAGATTTTTGATTTCTGGATGTACTGTACCACGACGGACAACCGTCCTGTCATGTGGACAAAAAAAGCCACCCGCAACTTCTTTGCCCAGCAGTCTGGAATATGCGCTCTCTGCCAGCTCAAAGATGAACTGCGCAACGAACTCAAAATGTCTCCAGCTCAGGCACTGGCCTATGGGTACGCCTACGACTACCTGGCCTCAATGTCCAGCTACATTCTGGATTTTGACGCCTGGTACCTAGCAAATTTGATGGCTGAAAAGCAGAAAAACCTTCTTGTTGACTATATCGAGTTGCTCTTTGGGAGGACTACCTAGACTTTCATTGTATAGAATATTGTTTGTTTTTGTTATGTTATCTTCCTTTTTGGCTACATGAACAATAAAAAAGTGTTTAGTGTCTTTCTTGTGATAGTGTCCTTCTCAGTTTCAGCTTTGTCTCTCTGTCGTTTCTCAGTTGCCAACCTAGTTACGTCAGCAATCAGTTTCACGTCGTGACTTGAATTCCAGGAGGAAGTACACAGAAAGAGCATCAAACGATGGAGCATACTCTGATTTATTTTTAGAAATCAAATTGCTCGATGTTTTTTCAACAATGACGCTGTAAGATATCCTCAAACTCGGCTCTAGACTTGCCTCGACTAAATGTCGACACTTTTTTGCATTCTCGAAGCTTATAAATATAATTAAATAAAATTAATCAGCATCTTGGATGTCTTTCATGAAAGAAACTGTCAGCACATGTTAATATTTTGTTTTGGTCTTATGAAAATCCTCACTGTTTTGACTGACGTTCTGAAAGCTGTCAGGTAAGCTAATAGTCACCAACAAGGTGTTTCAGATGGTCTATCCGACTTTCAAGCATTTTCTAAATGATAATGTTTTGAAAATACACCAACTACATGGTCTACCTTACAAATTTTGAGCAAGCTCGAAGAAATAGGAAAATGGGTGGAGAGGTGTTTCATTTGGCTAAAATTTAGGGTAATTTTCAAACTTCTGATAGCCGACGGGCAGGTAACTTTATTTTCTTATTGTTTTCAGAATATCAGAAAAAAAAGCAATAGAGCAAAATTACAGGAAATTCTTGAAGATCATCTAAAACACAATCGTCGGAGTTCTGTGAGCACGGCTAAATGGGAAAAGGGCGGACGAAACGACTGAAATGCATTTTGAGAGGTTTTTCTTCTCTCCCTTCATCAATCCGTTGATGAGTTACGTGTATGCTAAGGAAAATGCTCATCTTCACCACTGTATCACGTTTGTCCATCCTGCCACACTCTCCGAATGTTTGCAACAGTTGTTTTTTTCTCTTCTCATTTGACCTATTCCTCCTCATCCCGATCTCTTCACATAGTCACCTTCCCCATCCCAGATAAACTCTCGTCTCTGTCTGTTCTCACACACTGTTCTCACGCACGCCCACCCACACACTCTCTCTCTCTCTCTCTCACCACCCCACCTGTTTAGTATTAGCATTTGATCTTCTCATTTGACCTATTCCTGCTTATCTCGCGCGCGCGATCTTTTCCGGGCGGGCGATCCCGCCCCCCTGTCGTTCATTCTGAACAGTCATTCGTCCCCTCTTCTCCCTCCAGATGTGGTCGTCTCTTCGACTAGCTCTGCATCCGACCTTCACACACTTCCACTCTCTCCCCAATATTTAAAATCAATTTTTCTCGTGTGTTTCTCATTCGACTCATTTCCCCTTGCGTTTGCTGCCGTTCACCCTTTTCCAATTTTTCTCAGTTTCAGACTCATCCTTCTATGAGTTGCCGGTCGCAATAATGTCATCTGAATCAAGCTCAAATACATCAAGTGAGTAACTAGTTTTCTGAAGAAATAGTATACGAAAATGATTACTTTCAGAAAAAATTGCGTCGGGTCAGAAGAAAAACCAGAAGCCGTCGTCTTTCCGGTTCAATGTGAATGCAGAATCGTTTGATCCATCGAAAAGAGGCTCCTCTTCGAATCCAGCGAATTTCGATGGGAATCACGGCGAAGATCAGATCCAAGAGTCCACAAATTCTATCGCTCACCCTGCAATCAGCACGTCGACTGGAATGCAAGCCCAGCACCGTTACACCCACAACCAACCACAGAATACGTCATTTGGATATGCGCCAACAGCGTATCTAATGCCTCAATACCAGCTTCGTCCGCGCTCTGGATTTCAACCTGCTGGTCCAATGGTTCATCCACCTGCACCGCTGCCTGCTATGTATGTGCAGCCATCGGGATCTGTTTATCAACAGCCGATGATGAATCAGTCGTACTCGGGTCCCAATCCATCAATGAATATGTCACTCCCACCACAGCGTCCCATTTCTGGTCCACGGCCGGGACCAGCTCAATACAATGGATCTGGCACACATCAGCAGCCGATGATGAATCTGTCGTACTCGGGTCCCAATCCATCTATGAATATGTCACTCCCACTGCAGCGTCCCATTTCTGGGCCACCGCCGGGATCTGCTCCATACAATGGATCTGGCACACACCAACAGTCGATGATGAATCAGTCGTACTCGGGTCCCAATCCATCGATGAGCAGGCCACCCCAACTGCAGCAACCGAATTATGGACCAGTTGTTCCGATCATGATCATGAATGCGCCGCAGCACCAACAACAGCCGATGATGAATCAGTTGTACTCGGGTCCCAATCCACCAATGAATATGTCACTCCCACTGCAGCGTCCCATTTCTGGGCCACCGCCGGGATCAGCTCCATACAATGGATATGGCACACATCAGCAGCCGATGATGAATCAGTCGTACTCGGGTCCCAATCCATCTATGAACATGTCTCTCCCACTGCAGCGTCCACAAGGTCAAGCTCGGCCAGAAACCAGAGATCCTACTGTTGGCAGACCATCGCAAAATCGAAAGCTGCAAGGAAGGCAACTGTCCAAGAAACAAGCTGGTCCAGGTTCAAGCAATCGCTCCCGATCCAATCCACAGACCAATGGTGCTCCATCTACCCAAACCGTCACGGAAGAAGTGTCCAATACTTCGAAAGAGCAAGAGAATGAGACGTTGAGAGGGGAGTTGGAGCGCCTTCGGAAGCAATATGGCGCTGTTGAGTCGTGGGCCAGATCGGAGAACATTGATCTTGGTAAGTGCTGGATCATTTTTTGATGTTTCGATATCAGAATTTATCATTTTAATCAGCTCAACAACCCTATTTTCAGACTCCGTTCTTGCCGACCATGAAGCCGTCGCGTCATCTAATAAAGTCAAGGACACCAACTTCGGACACGGCGACACCGTTACCGACGAAGATGTTGTGAAACCTGATGCAATCTCAGAGAAGAATTCTTCGGAGCCACCAGAAACTTCGAAGACGGTGCCTATCAGTATACCAAAGTTGAACAGCACGGAGAAGGCAGGAAAAACTGTCGAATCGGTTGGAAAAACAGCTGAAGCCAAACATCCAAAAAACCAAGAGTTGGATGAGATCTTGAAAGCCGATTCCGTAAAAGTCCGCGTCGAACCAGAAAGTCCAATCGGACTGGAGAAATCTACGGGAGCTAAAACTCTCCCTAGCACCTCTGAAGTTCACTCGCCAGCAGTTGAGCCAATCTCCTATTCGGATGTCGTTCGTACCGGCCTTCAGGAGATCTCCTCCGTTCAGCAATCGTCAAAGAAAACAGTGATCACTCCAACCAAAGCACCAGAGACAATCGTCGTTAAGGACAAAGAAAATGTTCCACCACTCGAGAAGAAAGTCCCCGACTACTCGAATTGGGTGAACAGGGATGAAGTACACAAAAAGTGGGCGGCTGAAAACGCCCCAGCTGTTAAGTAAGTTTCAACTTTTCTGGAGCTGTTATCTCATATTCAACGTTTCAGAATTACGGACGAATTCAAAGCGGAAAATTCGCCAACGGAGACCCCAATTCTCCAACAGCAACAAGCCAAGGGAAAAAAGGTTTTTAAGCTAGAGCAAACAACAAGCCAACTAACGGATGGAAATTTGACAACTGATGTTCACGTCGTGCAAGAAACCAGTGTTGAGCCAGTTGAAAAGAGTCCAAAAGGAGTGAAGAATACTCCCAAATGTGAAACACCATCTGGAAATTCCTCAATGCCTAGACCGTCAGAAAACACAGAGATTGTGTACGAGAGCGAAGAAGTAAAGGAAGAAAACGAGTTCAAGGCTCAGCTACGCACTCAAAAAATTGCCGATCAGTGTGATAACATTGAAAAATGGCTGTTCGCCAAGGCAAAGAAGGAGCTGATGTAAGTTTTCATTGTCCATTTAGTTGTAGTAACAATATGAATATGTTCAGAGAGAAGAAACGAGATGCTTCAACCAATTCTGATCTTCTCGACGAGGAAAGTCTGAAGGATCTCGTAACTGAATACGTCGACTTGCTTTATGAATACTCGGATGTCATGTATCTCAATCGAGCGTGTTATTTGGCATTCGATAGTAGTATGATTCCAATTGAAAAGTTCAAAACAATTTATCTCATTTTTCAGAAAGACCGCATGTACATCAATTCCAAGAGTTGATGATCACACACTGGAGACATAATCCGCTATACGCACACAGAGCCAAACGAGACGCCGCTAAAATCGACACGATTGTGAGAGGACGAATGGAGCACTACAAAAATCTGGGCACTTTGGACGGTCAGCAGATGTTCTGCTTCCTAGCAGCTCTCATGATGCTGGATCGAGAATGTCTCACTGCCGACTTACTGTTCCTTTACGGTTCTTCAAAGTCTGACTCTTGTTTGAGCGAGCACGAAAAGAAGTACTTCGACATGGTGCTCTCGTTCAAAGAGTGGGAACCAACAGGTTACCGGTCGAAACCTGCATATCAGGAGGATTTGGAACGATTGTCAGTAAAGCTGAACCCCAGTGATATGAACAACTTCTTGGTCCTTCTCGATAACCAGTGCTATCTTAGAATCCAACAGGGTGAACGTGAGGAGAATGACGAATGGGCAAATATAAGAACATCTATTTTTCAGAAGCTCAAGAAATGGACAGAGTTCAGTCATTGGTCTACGATGCCTACATGGATTCTCGAGTGAAGGACATCGACTGGTGTCCAAAGAAGACAAAAAAGTTCCTTGATTCCCGCTTGACGAAACTCAAGAAGATCGAGGAGCCTTCGGCAGAGATCAATCAACAAAAGAAGTACTATGAATTCTTGAAAAAGGTGTCGTCAAGTATTCTCGACTTTGACGCCTACTGGTTCAAGCAGTGTTTGGACCCACACAACACTGAAACATGGCACTGCCTGAAATCGGACGCCGACTTCTTCAAGTACTTGTTCAACACTGAGAGATAATCATTGTACGAAAAATTTATAGCATTTCAAGTTTTTCACCCTTCTCATTCCCAATAATGATCTGTTGTCATATTTCACGGGTTTTTATATTCAAGCATTACTGGTCACAAATAAATCTCGTGGTGAATGAATCTCCGTGTTTTCCTGGTGTCTCTGAAATTATCGAGTTTCTGCAGATTTTCTTGATGTGGAAACCGAGAAAATTGGGGTCAAAGTGGCATTGATAGAGTGTCGTTCTATAACAAGACTTGCGGTGGATACGAATGGAACTTTGGCTATGAATATCATCTGTATCAATTGCTCGTTCAGGTCTAAAAGTAATGTTCAGTGCTTTCGATTGTCTGAACAACAAATCAATCAATCATTTATCTTCACGCGATTCCAACTTTTGAAAGCATTCAAGTCCTAGAGTTACCAAAATCTTATCGGCCTCATCTTGATCTGAGCCTCAAAGAATCCTAGACAATAAGTGAAACTTGTGCTAACTCAAATGATTCCGACATACGCTTTGTAGCGATCGCGTGCTTGGCTTACGCAATACGGTCAGTGCTCGCTTTCCCAGACACGGTCCCCTCGTAAAAGTTCAAATCTTCTCTCTTCAAAAAGAATACCTGCCGCAAAAAAAAAACAGAAAAGAAGGAGGAGACGCAGGGATGGGAACTGTTAGGCGCGCCCCCAGCCTTCTAATATCTCATTCCATTTTTGGAAACATTGGCTTTCGATCATGTTATTGCACCGATATGCGCGTGTTGTTCGCATCGATTTTTCAAACCGCGCATGCTTGAGTAGTCTGAATTCAAAAATCCATCACCTTCTTTATTCTGACGGGCTATCTTTTCTCTTCGAAACTTTACGATTCAATACTCTTGCAGTTTTCTTACCTTCTGCTTTTCCTGCCATTCCCCAGCTACTTCCCTCCTCCTATTCCAGGAGTTACATTTTTTGGGATCGCCCTGTGGACTGTTTTCCTCTCATCGCTTCTGTGCGACTTCTTCAAATTACGGACAGCGGATTCCGGCAAAAAAGATCTGAATAACTATGCACCGTGATCTCATCAGTTATTCCATGACTTCTCTTGAATCGACGAATCACTTCATTTCATCGTTTGAATAGTTGGTCTTCGCTCTCTCATCTCTGACTAATTTTGCAACTCTCTGAGTCATGGAACTCTTCATCATTGGGGGAGGGGACGGAGAGGGCGGAGACTGGGATATTTGTGTTATGTTTATGAACTGAGTTTTCCGACCCCTCAAAATTAGTACTGATCGAAAGCCCTTTTTTTCCTGTTCGCGAGGATCTAAATTGCAAGAATTTTGCTACATTGTAGTCTCTTCTGTGAGCCCATCAATAATGGTGCGCGCTCTCTCAGTCGACCCCTCAAAAAAACAAGCTGCAGAGAGGCGAGGGATGGTAAGGCGCGCGCGCCCCTCATTCAAAACAATATGCATCCCAATGTGTGTGAACCAGGGGTTTTAATAATTCCGATATCGCACTCTGGACCCTTTTCCACTCCTTGATGAAGAATTCACCTTCCCGATTCCGATGTTCGGATGAGACATTTGCATCCTTTTTACTTATCATTTGTATTAGTTATTTGGCTATTGAGATCTCTTTTCAATCAACGTGATTCACCATTCTTCCATACTCGAATTCATTATTGATCGAAAGCCAAACTTTCTGTTCATGAGGATCAAGGTTTAGAAGATTTGCTCTCTTGTAATCTGTCCTGCGAGTTCAATATTTATGGTGCGCGCTCTCACTGGCTCTCCCAACACGATGTCCTTATCAAAGTATACCTTCCTGTTCCATCAAACAGACAACAGACAAGCATTGTTTTCACTGTGTTACATGATGTAAATGGGGAGGGTTGATGTCCGGCGTGTGTTGACTTCATGGGGTATTTCTTGAGCGTGATCTTCGAAGACTCTTATCTGAGGACCGGCATCAAACAGATTAGATATTTGTTGATGAGGGTGATGGTTTAGCCTCTTCTGCTACTAGGTTGTCCACTCGGTTTACTGGTGGTTGGCGCAACACTCGCGATGCTAGCTTTCCCAGACATGACCGTCCTGTACACAACGCGTTGCCATCCGGAAAGAACACACAAAGCGAGCAGACGCAGCAAGCAAGACGCTATGGCGCAGTTTTTTATCACCCAGGCATTCTTCGAAACAAAGAATCACCCTTTCCCTTGTGTGTATGTCTGTATTTTCGTCGAATCAATCAATTCACATGTTGTGATTTGAATCAAGTTCCTCTCAATTTTCGAACCCGATCTAAATTTTACTGCTCTTATCACTGCCTGAGCCAACATTTTTACACAATTCTCCTTACAATACCGTCTCATCAAAGAGTGGTATTTCATCGAGGGTGTTGGTATCAGAAGCAATTCTTTGCTCTTTTCAAGAAGAGACACTTCCTGTATTTTTGATCAACTTAGTTTTCCATATTCAAAGCACCAATTGCAAGTCCACTCTTCCTGTTCATGAAGATGAAGATGGCAGATTCTGCGACTTCATAATCTATTCTGTGACCCTATCAATGATGGGGAAGGCGATTGCTCAGCTGTCGGAAAATACCATTCGTGTGTGTGTGTGTGTATGTGTGCGTGTGACGCGATGTGCTTTTTGATATTATTTTCTTTGATATCTCTAGTTTATCTCAAGCTTTTAATGCTTCATATATGTCTTTGTTTCAAGGTACATTCGCACAGTGAACAACATCTGACCGATCACAAGCTGCTCCAAAGCCAAAAAAGGCGAAAATGGACAACGAGGTAAGTACAGTTTAGCTTATTCGTCTTTCGATATCAAAGGTCAGCTTTATACTCATTTACTAATCTTTTACAGCAAAATGTTCTATAGCCACAGATATTTTAGAGAGATTTCTTAATTTTCATATGACATTCAGTTTCAAAATTATTGATTTTTATCAGCGAATTGTTTGATTTTCAGGATGCTGCAATCAACATCTCAACTGTTCCAAACACCACCGCACCATTCCACGCAGCCCAGAGGCAAGCAATCCAACAGCAAGAGGCCCAGCAATCGGAACCAGCCCAGGAACAGACCCAGCAACAGAAACATGCTCAGCGATCGGAAATGGACCAGCACCAAGCCCTGCATCAGGTGATGCAAGAACAACAACCAGAACAACAGGCCCAGCAACAGCATCAGGCTCACCAATCGGAACCGGCCCAGCATGAAGCCCAGCAGAAGACGAGGCAACTGGTTCAGCGATTGGAACATGCTCTGCAATTGGAACGGGCCCAGCAAAAAGTCCTGCAACAGGTGATGCAACAACATCAAGCTCATCGAGCGCATCGTGATCAGCAGTTGGAGCTGGCCCGGGAACAAGCCCAGCATCAGGCCCAGCTACAACAACAGGCTCAGCAATTGAAACTGGGCCAGGAACAAGCCCAGCAACCGGCCCAGCAACACCATCAGGCTCACCAATCGGGACCGGCCCAGCAAGAATCCCTGCAACAGGCCCAGAAACAGGCTCATCCATCGGAACTGGCCCATCTACAGGCACAGCAGCAGGCCCAGCAAAAGACAATGTCGGAGTCAAAGAAGGCGAAGAGGGCCAACCTTGTAAATAGAGTTCATTTTTATACGCATTCACTATTCTTTTACAGATACCGTTAATTCTCAAACCTCCACAGCCATTTCATCAACTGCAAAGCGATATGGTACGTATGCATTTCTTAACTCTCATGTTTCACAGTTACAGTAGTTTTTGGGAGATCTATGGAGTTTCATGTGACATCTAATTTCAATGTCATCCATTCTCCTCAGTAAACGATCCAGTTTTCAGGACGGTCCAGTCAAGATCCCAGTTGTTCCAAACAATACCGCACCGTTCCTTGCTGGCCCGCATCAAACACTGGAACATCAACATCAACAGTTGGAACTGGCCCGACGACAAGCCTATCAACAAGCTCAACAACAGCAGCAACAAATCTTCTCTTCCATGTCTCTTATTCCAAGCAACATTCCAATTCGCTCTACCACTGCCCCTCCAGCTCCGTTGCCCCAACAGCAATCTCATCGTGAACAATTTCTACAGTTGTTGCTTGGAACCAATCCTCATGGAACGCCCCAAACAGTTCCACAGGGAATCCCACAAGAAATCCCAAACAGCTTGCAACTTCAAGAGACACCGATGCAGCAAATTCTTCGAGCTGCTCGGGCAAGACATGCTGACATGGTGGCTTCTGATAGACAGACTCCAACTCTGAATCCCGCCACTGGTCCAACCTATAATTTCTATGACTTGAACCAACTCCTACAAACGTTTGTTTTTCTATTTCCCAAAGAATCTAAAACTGACCTTCTTCTTTTCAGAACAGATCATACTGCGGTGGAAATAGATATGATTACCCAAATCATGCGAGATCGAGGTCAAATGATAAAAACAGATGATAAGCAGTTTTCCGCACATTTGGCTCAAGCAGATGCAGAAGCTCGAGCCATCGTGACTGCAGCTCGGATGGAAAACGCTCGCAATGAAGCTCTGATGAAGAAACAGCAAAAATATCAAGCGGCCGAAGAGAAGGTGAAAGCAAAGACGGAAGCACGCCGGAAAGCTGCGCAAGAAAAAGCGAAAGCCAAGCAACTGGAACAAGCTGAAGCTCGGATGCGAGCTCAGGCTGCTCATACTGCACAAGTTAACCAGGCTCATAGATTGTTCGCCGAGATTCGATATGTAGCTTCCACCGGTCAACGTCTCTCCGTGGAGCAACTACAGATACTTCAGCAACTGGCAAACATGCCGCAGATTGTTCCAATGCAAGATTTGGAGCAAATCAAGGTCATCATTGCCTACCACAAGATCATGGACTCTGAAATGGGCGCACCAAAACCACCGATGCCGGGAATGTTGCCAGGAGTCAGACCAATGCCAGCTCCGACACCATATCACATTGATCCATTTGCTCATCGGCCGGAACTGTTGAGACAGCTTCAAGAGGGAACTTTGGCACAACAACAGCAAATGACTCAACAATTGCTACCACAAGGATTCAATCCGCAGCATCTTCAACAACAAATGAATATGCAACAAATTATGGCGTTGAGTGCTGCTCTAGCAACACCGGCGCCAGGGAATCCAGCGATGTTGCAACCTAATCCACTTCAAACACTCGTATCGCAACAAACCCCAGCTCTCGCAGCTTCCATTTCGGCTTCAGTCGCCGTTCCTGTTCCAGTTGTTCCTGCAACACCTATTCAAACTCCTCCATTAACCCAAACTCCCCAATCTGTCCAGCCTGATGACTCGGTAAGCTCATGACTTGAGAGTTCAGCCTATAACAAAGTGTTTCTTCAGAGCGACGTGGATGTCGAGAACTGACCTTCAAGCGGATTCACCGCCAAAAGCAACCTGTAAATCCCAACGCTGCTGCACTGTTCTACTATGCAACTACTCGCATTTTACTAAAAGATAATGTTTGTCACTATTGTAGAGTATCGTCTCACAGAATTATTTATTTATTTAATTTTTACGGGATCCGACGTGATTTGTATTCTCTCCTCCTCGTTCGCCACGTGTTCACCCGCATGTAGAATTCCCCTTCTGGGAAATCAATCTATATTTTTGCTTGCCGAATTTACTCTTTCTTTTTTGATAAACCTACTGTGTAAAAAACGCGCTTTCTGTGCTCCTATCGAAGTTCCTGGCGAAGGTCAGAACATTGGTGATCAGTAGTCGAACTACCCGTTTCTTTTTCCGTAAATTTTGGGCGTGTTGGTTACGAAGTGCTTTAAGTTCAGAATTATGGCTAATCGGATATTGGAAATTCAACCGTTTTGCCTGGCAACAGATTGATTGTCCAGTGGTCATATTCACGTCTGACTAAGAATGATGGAAATGCTTCTTCAGCTACCAAGGTCAAGCCACATGGCGCGGTTTTGTCCTCGGAAAACTTCTCGGGATCCGAGAAGACGCAGGACGTCGTGTTGAAGGAACAGCTGCGGAAGGCGTTCACGTAAACTCTGTCCGTCAGTATGTGTCAGCTGAAGTCGACGGTGAATTGTTAGACACCGGGTCAGATATCACATTTATTGGGTAGGAAGGCTGGTCTAGAATCGGGGAACAGACGTTAGAGTTGTATTTAAGATCAAGTTCGCAAGTGGGTATGATTTGAAATCATTGAGAAGAGACTTCGAGTTCGAACGATATGCGATCACGATACGTCTACATGTTTCGGTAGTTGAGAGTGGGGTAGGCAGGTCTGCCAGGGAGCAGTATTGACTGTGAGGAAAGATGTTGCATCGGTTTTTAGACCAAAGCGTCCAGTAGCCTGTTAAGAAGAAGCTGGACAGATTGGAGAACCTCGGAGTTTTGCAGAAATCAACAGATGTTCCCTTTTTTTCTAATTTTATTTTTTCGTCGTTATCTCTGTTCTCACAGCCATCTCCCACCACTGTCGTTCATGACCTGTTTGCAATAGTTGTTGTTTTTTGTTCTCACCAGCGTCGCTGCGCGCCACTGGCGCGCTCACTTTCAATTTTTGAAAGCCGCAATTCCTTATATGCCAAAGTGCCCTCATTTCTAAGTTGCCCGTGTGGATCGGTTGGTTACGCGCTGGTCTGCTAAGCGCAGGTTCAATTTTGTGCGAGGTCAAATTCTTCAACTTTCTTTGTGGAAAACAAAAGCGGACATCGTGACCAAGTCACTGATGGACAAACCCCTTAGCAAATTATATACATATATAAGTAAGATTTGACCTATCCCTCCTCATCCTGATCTCTTCACATAGTCACCTCCCCCATCCCAGATAAACTCTCGTCTTTGTCTGTTCTCACAGACTGTTCTCACGTACGCCCACGCACACTCTCTCTCTCTCTCTCTCCACCCCACCTGTTTAGGATTAGCACTCAATCTTTCTCGCGTGTTAGTCATTCGATTTACTCCTCCTTATCTCGCGCGCGCGATCTCTTCCGGGCGGGTGATCCCGCCCCCCTGTCGTTCATTCTGAACAGTCATTCGTCCCCTCTTCCCCCTCCAGATGTGGTCGTATCTTCGACTAGCTCTGCATCTGACTTTCACACACTTCCACTCTCTCCCCGATATTCAAAATCGATCTTTCTCGCGTGTTTCTCATTCGACTCATTTTCCCTTGCGTTTGCTCCCGTTAACCATTTCCCAATTTTTCTCAGTTTCAGACTCATCATTCTATGAGTTGCCGGTCGCAATAATGTCATCTGAATCAACTTCAAATCCATCGAGTGAGTAACTAGTTTTCTGAAGAAATAGTATACGAAAATGATTACTTTCAGAAAACATTGCGTCGGATCAGAAGAAAAACCAGAAGCCGTCGTCTTTCCGGTTCAATGTGAATGCAGAACCGTTTGATCCATCGAAAAGAGGCTCTTCTTCGAATCCAGCTACTTACGATGGGAATCACGGCGAGCATCAGATCCAAGAGTCTACAAATTTTATCGCTCCCCCTGCAATCAGCACGTCGACTGGGATGCAAGCCCAGCACCGTTACACCCACAACCAACCAACGCCACAGAATACGTCATTTGGATATGCGCCAACAGCGTATCTAATGCCTCAATACCAGCTCCGTCCGTGCTCTGGATTTCAACCAGGTGGTCCAATGGTTTACCTACCTCCACCGCAGCCTGCTATGTATGTGCAGCCATCGGGATCTGTTTATCAACAGCCGATGATGAATCAGTTGTACTCGGGTCCCAATCCATCAATGAATATGTCACTCCCACTGCAGCGTCCCATTTCTGGGCCACCGCCGGGATCAGCGCCATACAATGGATATGGCACACATCAACAGCCGATGATGAATCAGTCGTACTCGGGTCCCAATCCATCCATGAACATGTCTCTCCCACCGCAGTGTCCACAAGGTCAAGCTCGGCCAGAAGCCAGAAATCGCACTGTTGGAAGATCATCGCAAAACAAAAAGCTGCAAGGAAGGCAACCGTCCAAGAAACAAGCTGGTCCAGGTTCAAGCGATCGCTCCCGATCCAATCCACAGACCAATGGTGCTCCATCTACCCAAGCCGTCACGGAAGAAGTGTCTAACATTACGAAAGAACAAGAGTTTGAGGCAATGAGAGTGGAGTTGGAGCAGCTCAGAACCCATCATTCAGCTGTTAAGTCGTGGGCTAAATCGGTGAACATCAATCTTGGTAAGTGTTTTTCTTCAGAAGTAATTATTGCAATCAGCTCAACATTTTTATTTTCAGATTCCGTTCTAGTCGACCATAAGCCGGCTGCTTCATCCAGCAATGTCAGCGCCATCAATATTGGACACGGTGACACCCTTATCGACGATATTGTTGTGAAACCTGATGCAATCTCAGAGAAGAAGACTTCGGAGCCACCAGAAACTTCGAAGACGGTGCCTATCAGTATACCAAAGTTAGACAGCACGGAGAAGGCAGAAAAAGCTGTCGAATCGGTTGAAAAGACAGCTGAAGCCAAACATCCGGCAAACCAAGTGTTGGATGAAATCTTTACTACTGATACCCAAAACGTCCGCGTCGAATTAGAGAGGCCGATCGGACTGGAGGAAACTTCAGGAGCTAAAACTCTCCTTAGCACCTCTAATGTTCACTCGCCAACGGTTGAGCCAATATCCTATTCGAATGTCGTTCGTACCGGCCTTCAGGAGATCTCCTCCGTTCAGCAATCGTCAAAGAAAGCAATGATCACTCCGACCAAAACACCAGAGACAATCGTCGTTAAGGACAAAGAAAATGTCCAACCACTCGAGAAGAAAGTTCCCGACTACTCGAACTGGGTGAACAGGGATAAAGTACACAAAAAGTGGGCTGCTGAAAACTCACCAGCTGTTGAGTAAGTTTCTGCCCTTCTTGCTTTGGTATCTCATTTTCAACATTTAAGAGTTGCGGACGACGTCAAAGTGAACACTTCGCCAACGGAAACGCCGATCCTTCAACAGAAACCGACCAAAGGAAAAGGAGTTTCTAAACTACAGAAATCAACAAGCCAACTAACGGCGAATTTGACAACTGATGTTCACATCGGAAAACAATCTCGTGTTGAGCCAGTTGAAAAGAGTCCAAAAGGAGTGAAGAATACTCCCGAATGTGGAACATCGGGAATTTCCGAAAAAGAAGGTTCAAAGCCAGAGGAAAAATCTAATCAAAAATCGGATGAAACATTCACAACTGATGTTCACAAGAAGAGCCAATCGAGTGTTAAACCAGTGAAAAAGAATACAAAGGGAATGAAGAAAACTCCGGGACGTGGAACATCGTCGGGAAATTCCTCAATGTCTGGACCGTCAGAAAACACAGGGATTGTGTACGAGAGCGAAGAAGTGAAGCAAGAAGAAGAGTTCAAGGCTCAGCTATGCACTCAAACTTTTGCCGATCAGTGTGAAAACATTAAGAAGTATCTGTTTGCCAAGGGAAAGAAGGAGCTGATGTAAGTTTTCTATCATTGTCAATTCAGTTGCAGTAACAATATGAATATGTTCAGAGAGAAGGAACGAGGTGCCTCAATCGATTCTGATCTTCACGATGAGAGCAGTCTGAGAGACACCGTGGAAGATTACGTCGACGTGATCTGCTTGTACTCGGAAAAAGTGTATCCCCTACGAGCGTCTGATTTGGCATTTGAACGAAGTAATATTTGAATCCAAACGTTGTAAACATTTCATTCACCTTTTTCAGAACGCGCTGCTCTGGATCCATTGCAGGAGTTGATTATCGCACATTTGAGACAGAATCCGCTGTATGGCCATAGAGCAAAACGAATTGCCGCTAAAATCGATACGATCGTCAGAGGACGCTTGGAGCACTACAAGAATCTGGACACTTTGGAGGGCCAGCAGGTGTACTGCTTCCTAGCAGCCGTCATGATGCTTGATCGCGAATGTTTAACTGAAGATCTACTATTCCTCTACGGTTCTCGAAAGTCTGAATCTCGTTTGAGCGAGCAAGAAATACAGTATTTTGATATGGTACTCTTGCACGTGGGTTGGATTCCATCAAAGTCTCGGCCAAAACCTGCAGTAAAGGAGGATCTGAAGGGATTGCCAGTGGAACTGGACGCTGGAGATGTGAACAACTTCTTGGCTCTCCTCAATAACCAGTCCTATCTCAGAATCCAACAAGCAGAGAGTAAGGAAAATGACGAATGGGTTGATATAAGAACTTATATTTTTCAGAAGCCAAAGAAATGGACACAGTTCAATCATTGGTTTACGATGCCTACATGGATTCTCGAGAGAAAGATATTGACTGCTCTCCAAAGCACACAACCGATTTCCTTCGTTCCCGCGCAAAGAAGCTCAATAAGATCAAAAATCCATCGGAGCAAATTATCAAGTACAAGGCGTACTACGAATTCTTGACGTATGTGTCGTCAAATATTCTCGACTTTGACGTCTACTGGTTCAAGCAATGTCTGGACCCACAGAACACGGAAGCCTGGCACTGCTTCAAATCGGATGCCGACTTCTTTAAATACTTGTTTTCGACTTCTAGATAATTGTTCGCAAAATTTATAGCATTCAAAGTGTTTCACCCTTGTCATTCCCAATAATGATCTCTTTAATTTTGTACGGGTATTCAAAACAAGCATCACTGGTCAGAAATAAACATCTTGGTGAATGAGTTTTCGTGTTTTTTTGTCAAGTTCCAACAAAATATTAGAGTTTCTTGTTCTGTCGGAAGTCTGTGGGATTTTGTTTCTTTAAGATCTTACTGATCCTCGATATCTGGCGCATTTCTTCATTTATTGCCGATTCTCAGTTTTTGCGGAAAATAATCCGTCTTCAAAAAGCAACAGCTTATCTGAAAAACTACCCATTACCGTTCAAAAGTGTGTTCAGTTTAATAGTTTTCACGGCAGAATGATCAACATTGAGAAGTTTCAAAGCTGATTTTTGATCATCCGAACTTTCTGAGAGTATACCGAGATCATCCGACCGAGAAAATTCGTTGAACCCTGGGAAAGGAGCTACCGGGTTATCAAAAAGGGCCGGGCCCTCAAAGTGTGCCGTTTATCAACAAAAATGAAGAAATTTGTTTCACGACATCGATTTGAATTCTACCTGAGAAGGAGATAAAGGAGGATTTTTTGAATGACAGTTCAGTGCGCAGCAACCATCTGAGCCGGTCAACCGTGCAGTCTCATGCTAAAACTGCAAAAAAGACCATGAAGTATGTTTACCGGCTTTTGCGTTGATAGAAGCTCATTTTTCAGAATCTCCGCCAGCAATGAAACTGTCAACTCTGAAAAACGTTCGCCTCCTATGCTTCGTGAGATTGCAACAAATGTTTTGGAACAGAATTAATTTGTGAAAGAACTTGAAGCAGAATTTTCTACTGAAGTTGAGCATCCAATGAGACCTGTTACTTCGAGTTTCGAATCTGCAAAGTGTTGTCAATTGGAATGATCAGTATCTCGGTTCCAATCAAGTAATAAACATCAGCTTATGGAAATAACTTGATTGCTATTTTGAATTTTTATTTCTTTGTATTGGCATCTAATAACCAATAACCAACCAATAAGTTTTTCTGAATGCGTGCAGTTTGATTGAGAAAGTGAAGATGAAACCTATCGAATGCATTCCGTTTGGTTTTCTTCTTTCCTCTATCAATCACCAGTCCGTTGATAACCTACGACTTTGCTAGAAAATTTTCTCATCTTTACCACTGTATGACGTTGGCCTTTCTTGCCACATTCTCCAAAGGTTTGCAACAGTTGTTCCTTCTTTTCTCATTTGACCTCTCCTCATCATATCGCGCGAGCGATCTCTTCACTCAGCCATCTCCCACCACACTGTCGTCCATCCTGCACCGTCGTTCGTCTTCTTTTCCCCCATCCCAGATGTATTCCTGTCTTTCTCTACCTGCTCATCCTATTTTCTCACACACCCTCTTTCTTCCTCTCTCCTACCCCCGTATTCTTCGGGATTAGAAATCGATCTTTTTCGTGTGTTCGTCATTTGTCCGTTTTCCATGCCTTTTTCTCTTCTTTCAATTTTTCTTAGTTTCAGCCTCATCATTCTATGGGTTGCTGGTCGCAATAATGTCATCTGAATCATCTTCAATTCCATCGAGTGAGTGAACAGTTTTTTGAAAGCATCGCGAATGAAAATTATTATTTTTAGAGAATATTGCGCCGGATCAAAAGAAAAACCAAAAGCCATCGTCTTTTCGATTTAATGCGAATGCACAACCCTTTAAACCATCGACAAGAGATTCTTCTTGGAAAACTGCAAAACCTGATGGGAATCACGGCGAGAATCACATTCAAAAGACCACAAGTTCTATGGGTTGCTTGGTAATCAACACGTCAAGTGGAACGATGCACGGATACTACAACAATCAACCTCCACTACCGACATCATCCCATTTCCAAGACGTTGGCTACCAATATATGCCACAGTATTTCACCTCATTTGGATGTGCTCCGCCACCGCACTCAGAACCTCAATACCATGCGTTGAGTCGTCCGTGTACAGAGTTCCAACCAGCTGTTCCCATCATGTATCCACCTCCACCGCAGTCTGCCATGTATGTGCGGCCATCGGGATCAGTTCCATACGATGGATATGGCGCACATCCACAGGAGATGATGAATCAGCCGTACTCGGGTCCATTCCCAATCATTCCATCAATGAACATGCCACCTCCACCGCAGCTGCCAATTCTCGCGCAACCGTCGGGACCAGCTCCGTGTGATGGATATAGTCCTTATCAGCAACAGCTGACAAATCCACATTTCTCCGGAACCTGCAGTTCATCTGTGAACATGCCACCTCAGCCGCAGTTCAGAAATGTGCAACCGTCGGTACCGGTACATCAATCAGCTCGCGCAGCCAAGTATATGGTGTCGCCGCATCCCCAACAACACCAAGAAACCAGAAATCCTACTGTTGGAAGACCATTGCAAAATCGAGAACTGCAAGGATGGCAGCCGTCCGAGGAACAAGCTAATCCAGATCCAGGCAATTGCTCCCGATCCAATCCACAGACCAACGGTGCTCCATCTACCCAAACCGTCACGGAAGAAATGTCTAATATTTCGAAAGAGCAAGAGAAAGAGACGTTGAGAGTGGAGTTGGAGCGCCTCAGAAAACTATATTCCGATGTTGAGTCGTGGGCCAAATCGGTGAATATCGATCTTGGTAAGTATTTGAAAAGTATTTCCTGTTTTTGGGCCACTGTCGGGAATCAGCTTAGCAACTTCATTTTCAGAATCCGTTGTTGCCGACCACAAAGCTGCGGCGACCTCTAGTAAAGTCAGAGACAATGAAGTTGGAAAATGCGAAGCCGTTACCGTCGATGATGTTGTGAAACCTTATAAAATCTCAGAGACAAAGATGTCGAAGCAACCAGAAGCTTCGAAGCCGAAAGGAAGCAGTTCAAAGTGTTCTTCTGAGATTGCTCATGAAGTTGTCAGGCCAGAAGAAAAAAGAGTGATGCCTACAGGAAAGGAGATTCTTGAAAAGTTTATAAACCATCGCACTGAAACGGTTCCTACGATTGTAAGAATGCACGAGTTTTTCCAAGCTGTTGGTATCAAAGTGAAGCAAACAAACTGCGAGAAAGCTGAATCTTCATCAACGCCCGAAGAGGTAAAGTCAGTTGATGAGGTGTCGAAGAGTGTCCGTGATGACAACGAAGCAAACTCGTCGTCTGCGGAAGCCACTGAAGAAAAGTCCTGTGAAGAAGCTAAGGAAGAGAAAATCATCGAATCGGTTGAAGAGGAAGCTGAGGAAAAACAGCCTGCAAATCGGAAGTTCGATGAAAACTCGACAGCAGATGCCCAGAGAGACGACCGCGCAGATTCAGCAAGTCCCATCAGACTGGACGACACTTCGAGACCTGAAACTATCCTCAATGCCCTCGAAGTTTCCTCCCCAATGGCTGAGCCAGTCATAGAAATTGATTCTCTTCGTGACGAGTGTGAGGAGATTGTCTCCGCTGAGGAGTCGCAGGAATCTCAGTACCGAAAGAAAACACCGATCGCATCCACCAAAGCCTCGGAGACAATCACCGTTGAAGACAAAGAAAATGTCCAACCGCTCGCGAAAAAAGTTCCCGACTACTCGAAGTGGGTGAACAGGGATGAAGTACACAAAAAGTGGGCTGCTGAAAACGTCCCGGCTATTGAGTGAGTTTCAACCTTCCTCGATTTGGTACTCTCACATTCAACGTTTCAGAGTTACGGACGAATTCAAAAAGGACAATTCACCAACGGAGACACCGATTGTCAAACAGCAACAAACCAAGGCAAACGAAGATTCAACGGCCGAGAAGAAAGCAAATCAAAAATCTGATGTAAAATTTATAACTAATGTTCACAAGAAAGATCAATTGAGTGTTGAACCTGTCAAAAAATGCCCGAAAAAGACGGAGGAAGCTTTGGAGAGTACAACATCATCGGAAAGTTGTTCATTGATTGGACCGTCAGAAGACACAGAGAGTCTGTACGAAAGCGAAGAAGTAAAGGAAGAAGAAGAGTTCAAGGCTCAGCTACGCACTCAAATTATTTTCGATCAGTGTGAAAACATTGAAAATTGGTTGTTTGCCAAGGCAAAAAAGGAGCTGATGTAAGTTTTCATTGTCAATTTAGTTGTAGTAACAATATGAATATGTTCAGAAAGAAGAAACGAGATGCTTCAACCAATTCTGATCTTCTCGACGAGGACAGTCTGAAGGATCTCGTAACTGAATACGTTGACTTGCTTTATGAGTACTCGGATGTGATGTATCTCAATCGAGCGAGTTATTTGGCATTCGATAGAAGTATGATTCCGATTGAAAAGTTCAAAACAATTTATCTCATTTTTCAGAAAGACCGCATGTTCATCGATTCCAAGAGTTGATGATCACACATTGGAGACATAATCCGCTCTATGCTCACAGAGCAAAACGAGACGCCGCCAAAATCGACGCGATTGTCAGAGGACGCATGGAGCACTACAAAAATCTGGGCACTTTGGACGGTCAGCAGATGTTCTGCTTTCTAGCAGTTCTCGTGTTGATGCATCGTAAATGTCTAACGGCCGACCTACTATTCCTCTACGGTTCTTCAAAGTCTGACTCTTGTTTGAGCGAGCACGAAAAGAAGTACTTCGATATGGTGCTGTCGTTCAGAGATTGGGAACCAGAAGAGTATCGTCCAAAACCAGCATATAGTGAGGATATAGAACGTTTACCAGTGGAACTCTACGTTGGAGATATGGTGAATTTCTTGCGTCTCCTCAACTATCAGTGCTATCTCAGAATCCAGCAGGCAGAGAGTAAGGAGAATAACGAATTTGTGAAAATATGAGAATATATTTTTCAGAAGATGAAGAAATGGACAAAGTTCAAGCACTGGTTTACAATGCCTACATGGATTCTCGAGTGAGAGACATCGAGTGCTCTCCAATGCATACGACCAAGTTCCTTCGTTCCCGCTTGACAAAACTCAAAAAGATCAAGGAGCCGTCAGAGGAAAACATTCAACACAGAACCTACTATGAATTCTTGATGAATGTGTCGTCAAGTGTACTGGATTTTGATGTATACTGGTTTAAGCAGTGTTTGAACCCAAAAAACACTGATGAGTGGCACTGTCTTAAATCGGATGCCGATTTTTTCCAATACTTATTTACCACGTTTAGATAATTCGATTGTACAAAACTTTAATTTATAACATTTTGATTGTTTTATTCTAGTCATTCACAAGCATGATCTGTTTTTTTTACGGGCTTTAAACACAGTCATTACTGGTCATGAATGAATTTCAATGTGAATTAATTTCCGTGTTTCTTAAGTTCATTAAAAACATTCGGTTTCCCATATAATCCGATGAAATTCCGTTGAACTCTAATGCTCAGAAATCTCTTTAATCCTTATTTTTAAACCAATGTCATTTTTCAAACTTCTTGCCTCTCCTTCTAAAGCCTTCTCGTTGATCATTCCTTCTCCGATTTGCCTTTTTCTCTACATCTTCAATGAGCTCTTCTTTTCATATTGATGCATTTCAAGTTCGCCATTGCACAATATTCTCCGCCCTCTAATCCTCGTTTTTTCTTCGACTAATTTTGATATATCTCTCTTTCAGATCACTAGTAATTCTAAAATAGCGACACAAAAGCACGGGAAAGGATCTCGTTTGCAGAGCTCCACTTGAAATGTGAGTGTTATATGAGTTCAAATTGAAGAATCAGACAGATTATTAGATTTATCATTTCACAGTAAATCATACAATGATTGAAAATAACAAAAAGTTATTCTTTCAGACGATTCGAAGAACTTACGGGATATGAACCAACGGTCAAACAAACGAGTGCCTTATAAACAGTCATACCGAGCTCCACCTACTACCCAGTGCCAGCCCTCTCAGCAACAATCGAACTATCAAAACCTCTCATTCGTCCCGCAGAATGTTCCAAATGGACCATCTCAGCCATATTTTCAACCATCAGTGCACTATGTACAAGGGTACGATCCTCCACCGATGCAGCACTATCCGGTTCAACAATACCCGATGCAACAATATCCGGTTCAACAATACCCGATGCAACAATATACAAACCCAAATACACCACAGATAGGATACGGATGTTACCCACCTCAACATTTCCCACCTCAGTATCCATCCACCTCGACAGGACCACAGAACTTTGTTCCACAGCCTCCTCCACCAATGCAATACGATCCCGGACCAGCAGTCTACTACACCGAGCATCCTCAAGGCTTTATGAATCCAAATCCTCCACCCATACCAATGATGCCTCCTCCTATTCAATACATTAACAGACCTCATCAAAGGTTGGAGACTCCGCCACCTTCGAAACCAAAAGAAACTCCAGCCACTCCGAAAATAGCTGAAAAACCCAAAGAGAATAAACAAGAAAACGACGAAGACCCGGAAATCGTCAGCGATGCGTTGCGTGAGCTCAAAATCCAAATATCGGTTCTGGAATCTGTTGTAAGATATCAAGAGAAGAGTAGTCCAATGGATACAAATCAACAAATGGTAGATGCATATTCAGGTGATTTGAATACAAAAACCAACCACATGAGATGTGATTATTTTCAGGAATCCAGCAAAATGGAGAAATGTTCGATTCACGTCCCTCTTCAGTGGCCACTTATCCAAAAAAGTCGGGAACTCCAGAAACTATGAAGCATGTTGTCACCGAGATCAAGCAATGCGCTCATAAAGTTGACAAACTGATGAAACAAGAGCAGTATGATTCGAAAAATTCAGGTAGTACTTTTTTGATTTTTTCATAAAATTTACCACAAAGTTTCAGATAAACCACCAGAAATAAGATCAACACATGAGGATGTTAAGAATCGTTCAATTTCGCCTGCTGAGCCTGTGATCCCTCCTGTTTCTCCGGCTCCCAGCGATCCAACCATGCCAGCTTATTCTCCACCACCGCCACCACCAGTCAAAATTCCAGCGGAAAAATCTCCACCACCAAAACCAATAGAGAAGAAACCAATCGACTATAGTCAATGGGTGGATGTGAAAAAACAGCACAAGAAATGGAAAGATGAAGTTCAAAAGGAGACGGAGCCCAAAACCATCAAAGTCCACATTCTGGCTCGTGCGAAAGAAATTCCAAGTGTTCCATTCAAAATCACAAGCGAAGTGTCGGTGGAAGACACATCAGTTTTGCATTCTGAGGCAGCTGTCGAGAAGAAAAAGAAAAATCGGCCTAAAAAGAAGAAAAAGTATGCGATTGGTTCCTCTTTCAACCTGTATAACGAGTTGAAGTTTCAGAGACAATCAACAAAAAGGAAAGGAAGATGAAGACTTTGATGAGTTCTATAACGACGAGGCACAGGTCTCCTCTCTCTTCAATGATGAACCTGACTTAATTAAAAATAAGTTAAAAGGAAAGAAGGTGGAAACAGAGTGAGCTTAATACCGTTTATGACTATCTGAACAACGATTTTTCCAGAGCCGAAGAGGAAGAAGACCAAGGAAAGTATCACGAGGAGCAGATTCGAAAGATTCTACCGAGCTACTCTTTTAATATGAAAAACATTCGACAGAGTCACTACTTGTTTGAAAAAGGTCAGTTAGTATCCGCTGGTTCATCTAATTTTTGACGTGTTTCAGAGAGAGGAACTCTTCCCGACTTCCAAATGGAAATTATCAATTACTGGAAGCATAACTTCCTTTTCGGCCTTCCGGAGAGATTCCGTCGACAAGGAATTTATCGAAAACTGTTGCAACGGATTCTGATGTACCGCTCGAATCCCGCTTTGGAATCACAGAAGATGTTTTTTTTTTTGGAGTCACTCGGCAAAACGAGAGATGCTCAAGATGAAGTGATCAACGCGGATCTTCTTTTCATCTATGAAGCTGATATGGAGGATAGTCTTCTGAGAGAGCAAGAAAAGAAGTATTATGATACAATAATGACGTTCACTGAGTGGAGACCTAAAACCTGGAATCGTGTGCCTGTACTCATCCAAGATCTCAAGAGAATTCCCGTAAGTATTGAAGAGGAGCGCTTGCAAAAGTTCCACAATCTCATCAACAAACAAGGTCTGCGAAGAATGATATGTAACTCAGGTAGGCTGATGAACACCTGTTTTGTGATACATTCCTTCATATTTTCAGCTCCTGAAATCAAAGAAACATATACATGTTCAGTGGAAGAAGTTATTCACATCGCCCATTTGAGTAGTCGGGGGCAAGAGAACAACTGGTCCACATTTGACACCAGAGATTTCCTGACCGCAAGATTGGTTGTGCTCAGAGAAGAAGAACAGACTCCGGAAACTTTAATGCATATTCAATTGTACGAGTTCTTGTTGCATGTCACTTCTAGTGTGCTCAATTTCAACGTGTTTTGGTTGAAATCATGTTTTCAATATAGTGACGGGAGAGCCACGCCGAATGGAGAAGACTCACTGCTAAAAAATTTGTTCTGGTGAAAATCATATGTCATATATCATGCTCATTTTTTTGAAATTAAATCATTTCGTGATACCGGTGCTTTTCCATTTGCTTCCTTTCCACTGCCTAGCGCTTCGTTGACAATTCGTATTGAATGAAAATGTTTTTGTTTTGACGCTGATTCCCAGAACATAGAGTCGAAGTTTATCTGATGCTTCGAAAGTTACATGTACAGACATTTACAAGAAAAACGAGGTAGAAAGTGCATAATCAAACATACAATTGTGGAACGTGATAGAATTCATGAAAATTCCTATAAACACATTTTACAAAAATGGAAGACAATAGCAGCTGATTATTTCATGTAGCTGCACGCAATGACAGAATGACAATAGTAAGGACACTTTTCGAAGACAATGGGAGGAGAAGAAGTGATTCCGGGACACATATGACCAGTTACAGTGAATGACAGGAGAAAGTTTACATGGGGCGGAGAATGAGAACAGAGACGATTCCAAGGATGTAAGAAGCCACTAGTTTCTGTTGAGAAGACATGTGGAGCATCGGTGGCATTGACGATGAAGATGAGTCGGCATCACCCGAAGTTGGGCAGAGGAGCGCGAAGGCACAGCAGAGACCGACGACAAGGCAGATCCACATGTTGGATTGGTTCTGTAATGGAATGAGATGCTTTTGATGGAACAAACACGTTTTCAATCAACTTGTAGTCTCTGTGATTGAGATTTTGCCTGAGCTACAATCAAAGATGTAACGATGCGAATTCTGGTCAGACTTTAGTCAGCATCTTGTCAAAAGTTGCACCTCACCTTTGGACGAATTCTAGGTCACTTTTTACAAGAGAATAGTGAGATCAGAAGGATGACACTTTGGTATGTGATGGGTACCATTAAAGAGCAAGTTTTGAAACTTGATACCACGTTTTCAAGATCTGCGATTCTCTTTCAGAGATTGAGTTCTGAGCTTCCAAAGCTTTCCTTCTGCGCGCAGAAGACAACCAAATCTTTTTCGAAAAAAAATCAGACTTCAGTGACTCACATCTCATTTTCTGAAGTTCGCCCGCAGTTTCTCAGAAAGGATGAATACGTTTCGAAACTTTTGCTTCTTCCCAATGGTAACCATCACAAATCATGAATTCATATCCTTGCTTGTACCATGCCCTAGTGAACTAGCAGCGATCTGGTTTAAATTTCGATCAACTACCAACACATGTACATTTTTCGTAGCCACTACTCATCGTCCACTCTTCACAAATACTTAAAAAACAAAACATACCCTCTCCATTCCTCTATCACTCGACACCGACGAGCTCATCATCTTACTGGATTGTGCAAAACGATCGAATCGGGGCTCATCTGGGTCCGGGATGTCGTTCGAGACAGTGAGCAGGTTGAGCACGCAGGATCCATTTGACTGAAACAAAAATTAATGTCACTTTGAGGTTGAAAAACTATTGCTTACCGATGGTGCTCCTTTTTTGCAGATTTCAATCTTCAGCTTGTCTACATTTCCAATTGGAAGCCGTTGGATGCATCGGACGACACTGAAAATAGGTAGGAGGTTTGATGGGCAAAGTTGTCAAGTTGTCAGTTTCATAATGGTAATCTTTTGAGTATATGAAGCATTTTGCAAACGTTTCAAAATTAGTGAGTTCTGACTAGCCAGAGTAAACAGATCGATCGCAGCCTTTTAGCTGATCAAATAACGGTTCGATTATCCAACTCACATATCAAGGCGGCATTTGGCTTGGAGAGTCCCGGTCGTCTCGTTCACTGTGTAGTTCCTCGTCGCCGTACACAAGACTGAAGAGATAAGATTGTTGTGGGCCTGTCGCCCGAACGGAACACTTACTTTTATACGTTATCGCATGGCCGAACGGATTGTAAAGTGTGACCAGCTTTGCTTGGCTCTTCTCGCTGAGTCGGAATTGTAGCTGCAAAATTTGGGAATGATTTTGATAGATTTCAAACGTTGCAGAGTTGAGAGAATGCATAATTTTGGTTCTGGACTAATGTGAAAAAAAAACTCACTTCTGTTGTGCTGAGAAGTACTGGCAATGCGTCCTCATCTACTGCTGACATGAATTGTTGAGAAAAATTCTGAAAAATCAAACTGTTCACTAATTTCGAAGTCGTAGTAAAATTAGCTAGATGGGTGAAACGGAAATGGGTAAGAAAGCAGTAACTGCGCAAGAACCAAACCAGTTTGTTTCTATTAGCAGATGACGCGAGAAATACGACGAGAAAGAAGAAACGTGATCGCGGGAGAGGAGTAAAGGGTAGCGTCCTCAGTCATATCGACCCGTCCCTACCCATTGTAAACACACTACAGCACGGGAAACGCGCAAACAATTCGGTTGGCGCAGTTTTGGTGGAAGAAAGGAAAAACCTGCACTCGTTGGTTTTTCGTGAGATTTTCTGGATTGAATTCAATAGATAAAACAATAAACTGTACGGGAATAATCAGTTCCTAGAAAATTGGCAGCAGAGTGAGTCGTTAAGCAGTTTTAATTTCAGATTTTCTTTTGCAATTCAACCTGTCAAACAACAGTCCACATTGAAACCATAAAAATTCGTTTGTATCTACTCAACAAAAAATCGACTGCACTCTCATTGTGTATGGATAGATAATTGGGGTAGTGAACCTGGAAAAGACGACGAAGACAATGAATGTATTGGATTGACAGGTGAGCTGTTGTATTGTTGGACAGCACCATCAGCAAAGGATGGACGAAATGAGAGGAACACCGAGAGAGAAACAGAGA
Organism: Caenorhabditis sp. 40 LS-2015; assembly: GCA_900536305.3. Lineage (NCBI taxonomy): Eukaryota > Metazoa > Nematoda > Chromadorea > Rhabditida > Rhabditidae > Caenorhabditis > Caenorhabditis tribulationis. The sequence goes on along the minus strand of LR543556.1, from coordinate 224,391 downwards.
AGAAGGGTCAGATGGTCCTCGATACGATTTGGCCCCGGACAAGACTACAAGACCTCTTACGCGTTGCTGACAGACAGTTTTTGCGAACCGTCTAGGATGAACCGAGAATGGGTGGCAAATGACTCGACCTGACACTATTTTAAGTCAAATCTTAGTATAATCTTATTTGGTTTTACACTATGGATCTTAAAACATTCTGATGCTTTTTCTACGTGACTCGATCTTAATAAGAAGGCTTTTCCATTATTAACACTGAGCTTTACTCAAAAAATAGGTGAAGTGGAGAACGAGTTTCGAAATTTGTGAGTTGTTCTAGAAATGAAAAAACGTTCACTTATCAACTTTCAGCGCCTTTTCAGCGAAAAACATCAATCATAGACTCCTAGGAAAACGCACGGAATATGTCAACACATTGCGAAATGAATATTCCAACAGAAACGGGGGAATGGAGTTCCGGGAAAACAACCTGTTTGAATATTCGAAATTGGCGGAAGTTATGAATAGAAGGTTCAAAGGTGCATGGAAGCGTGAAACTGTGCATTGTGGATGAATACTTCATTTTGGAGCAGTTTCCAGAAAATCAGTCTGGTTTCAAATTCATAAAATTATAGAGTGAGCTGGATGCTTTCAACAATGAGATATCAAAAAAAAAAACTGAAAATGTGAAAGTTCACTTTCAATTGTGTTCTATTCTGTTTTCCACGTGACATCGGTCAGAATCAGCCGATCATCATTTGACCAGGTTTACACTTTTGTCTCATCGCAGGTATAATGAAAATTGTTCCTGATACACTGGATCGGAAGGTTGTCGTGTTCATTGAAACTGCAACAAGAGAATGTTATGGGTGTTTTGATCATTTTTGTGGGAGCCAGTTTTTCTGGGAGCGTCATTTTTCCAGATTCTGAGCAGTATAGTTTTGAGTATTGCGCTCGTGAGCAATGAGGGTTCCTGTGTGTTGCAGTCCTGAGCGTTGCAGTTTGTGGGCGATGCAGTTCTTGAACACCACAGCCGTGAGCAATAAGTTCTCGATTTCAGAGCAATGGTAAAACAGTTTTGTTTCTCACAAAAAACTGATTCGAGGATGGATTGCATCACTGTTTCCTGGTATAGAGTCGTGTTTTTGTCCTTGGAATATTCCGCCTGTTCCAAAATCTGAAATGTGTTGTTCAGATTCCTGAAACGCAGTCAACATTACAAAACTTCATTGGAGAAAATCAAAATCGAGAAGAATTGGTAGAAATTAGAAAAGGAATGGTTTCAATATATCCGTCCCTACGGAAAAAAAAGTTGTCTGGTTATGGGTGTGGAAAATTGGAAGATGATAGAGAATTACAAAGAATTGGAAATTGTTCGTAAAAACTACTACAATTCATTCAAGGATGTTTCCTATAAAATAAATGAATGGGGCGTATGAGCAAATCATTGCTCCCAAATTTGAAAAAAATTATTTAATTACATAAGAAAAGATAGAGTATAAAGGGTATAGAGCTACCAGTGATAAAATGGGGAACTACAAGTTTTTGGTGAAGAGTGAACAACCGTTGTCTGTCTCTACATAATTCGATAGAAAAGAAAGAGGTCTAGGAAGAATACACGGAACAATTTGGGAACAAGAATGCTTATAAGTTAGGAAGGAGTTCAAAAACAGACTACGAAAAACAGTGGAACTTGCTCGGGGAGCACTGGGGGGAAAATGTACAAAGAAAAGGTCAAAGAGAGAAAAAAGTGATTCAGAAAATTCTAAAAACCGGAAAGTTTCAAAAAATTAAAGTCCTACCGGGGGGAGCAGCCATAGGGAAGGGTAGAGTGAGGGAATTAGAAAAATCATAAAACATCGCAATAAAACATGATAAAATGAAAAGAGGATATAACTAGCAGAGAAGAGGAAAAGCATGAAAGTTCAGAAGAAAATGATTGGAGAGAGAAAATGGGAATACAAAGGTGATACGAAAGGACGGAAAAGTTCACGGGGGAAAAAACTTCTCACTTGGAAAATGGGGAAATTATGCGGAAAGTATATTTAGGATTCAAAAGGGCAATAGCCAAGTTTTCAAAGATTTAGGTTTAGTTATGAAATTTCAAAACGCTTATAAATGATCCGCGGCGACCTATTGAGTATGTTCTAGCAACAAGAAGCGAATGTGTTTCGACGATTCGCAAACCTAACAAACACAATTTGAATGTAGGACAGTGATAAGGTGGGATTGAGAAAGTGATTGGAGACTGGGAGGATATCAGCGGGGGCTCAGACAAACTCCCAAGTCATTTTGGAAGTTATCACATAGAATCGGGTGCAATAGATCATGAAGCGGCATCAGAGTAAAAACAGGAAGAGAAAAATGAAAATGTACAAATTAGGGTACCATTGAAGACAACTAATTGGAGCACACCGGGCACGAGCTTTGGTTGTCGAATCCACCAGAACGGGAACGGTCACGTCCGCAGCGAGCACACGCCGGAGCACCGGTTTCACATTCGTTCTGGAATCTGATTACGTTTATAGATGAGGTTTCATGCATATGCTACTGTAAAGCGATATGAAACAAGACATCTGGAAAGGTACTCACCCCAAAGATATTGTATGGAGGACTGTGTTGAAGGCTAGCCGATGGACGAATAGTGCCGTCGTAGTTCTCCTGCGGCAAGCTTATCGACAGTGGCGAACTCATCTGGACTGGTGGCATGAACGCCTGGGGCATGTGTTGCTTGAATTGCTCCATTTGTCCCAACAAGCTGGCTCGCTCTTGAATCAGTCGATTCTTCTCCATGAACTCCGCCTCGTAACGCATTCTCCACATCTGCTCGCTTTGACGTGACTGCTTCAGTGACTCTTCCAGATACTGACACTTCTCTCCCAAACTTCCAAAGTCTTCGTTTTTCATCGGCTTCATGTAGTCATTGTATCCGTCTTGTGGTTGATAGTCACGCGGGAACTAAAAGATAAAGTTTGCATTGAAATTCAGTGGTTGGATGTTACCATCTGTGGTTCAAATGAGGTGCTGAAAATGTCGTTTGGCATTTGCTCGGGCTGACCGAAGAATCCAGGGTTGCTGTAGGGGTCCAACGATGCGTTGCGGACTGAAGACATCACTGAAACTCGTTTAGAAGTTTTCTACTGACACACAAACTACACACCTTCATTGAACAAGTTGAATTGGTTTCCAGTCTCATCAATTCTCGGAAGATCAAGACTCAACTCATCGAGAGTTGGCATTGAGCTGTCTGTGACAACATTGAACCCACTGTCAGATCTGCACAAAGAGGAGTGAGATGTGAGTGCTGCATTTTGAGGGTCGAGAGATTGAAGACCACCACTGAGGATCATGGTTCTTTTCAGCATGTCCAAATGTCCCATGTTGAGGGAGTGGGTGCGAAGTCGTTGATCTCCTCTGCCAATTGGCTGGAACTAAAAAAAACTTCATGAGACATGATAACACTCTTAGATACGAACCTCAAAGCTTCCAACCACCGGAGAGCGTTCAAAACCAGGAGCTTTCGGATAGCTGCTTGAGATGGAATCAGTTGTCGCATATCCTTGCTTGATTGGAACTCTGGTCTTGAGCACCGAGGAGTAGCTCGGTGCACCATTGGTAGGAGACTCGAAACGCATTTGTTCGGTTGGAATGCTGACTGAAACTGAAAAAGTGTGAATAGCTGTTTAAAATTTCGGGGGAGTGAGAACACTTACATCCGTTTGGAGATGGACTACACTGTTCCTTTGGACTTGGTTGGGTGCTTCCGACGTATGGATTTCTTTGTGCGTGAAGCTCGGAGTCGTGGTGAGCAAATGCGCAGAATACAGCACGTGGACAGTAGCCATGCTGGAATGATATGTTGCCACAGGTGTTTGGTAGATTTGCAGGGAGTTAAACCTTCTAGAGAGGCTGTTATTAAGCATGGATAAACAGGTTAGATCTTATTTTTTTATTCATTTCATAACCCCTGAACCGTCATTCTGAATTTCTTAGTACGTTTATGTCTTATTAGGGAATGAAATTGAGTTGTGCGCGTCTGAAACTTTCAACAGCGCTCATGTGAAATCCTAATCTGGCACGCATGAAAAAGGCGAATTTCAAACGTTCACAATCTAATTTTAAAAATGTGGGAATACGTTTCAGAACTTCCTTTTCCCATGGTGTCATTGACATACTGAATTGTCAACAACACACCATTCCCTGGTTTTGGTTGTCATTTATCCCCTCTTCTATATATACCTCCAACATGTCATTGCACTTGGTGGACTTGTAGATTTCTGGATGGAATTGTTGTTCGGTGCGAGTATGGCAATATTGACAGCTATCCCCCGCTTCGCAAATATCTGGATCCAGCCACTCATCAATTGTTTTCGCAGCTGGGCACGGTGTCGATCTGCAATTTTCTCCATCTCAGAAGTCAAAGTTTGATTTTGACAACTTGTTTGCTCCAAACGACCCTCAACTGCCGCATGTGTTTGCATTAGTGTTTGTTGAGAACTTTGACGCTTACGTGTACGTTCAATATTCGATGTGTATGTGTGTGTGTGTTTGTTTGTGAAGTGTGCTTATCAGACTGTTGTGGAATTGAAAATGTCACTCACCTGTACTTGTACAGTGCTGGTGGGCGTCGGCGATCCTTCGAGTTGTGGTAAAAAGGACATGCGTATCCTTGTCTGCAGAGCCGAGCCGGCTTGCGACACTGTTCAGTTTTGTAGCATGATAGTACGTGGTCTTGTGCTGCAACTAATTCAGAAGTTTGTCACAGTCGGAGAAATGATGAAAGCTGTTGATTTTAACAATCAATTTTTTCTATTGCCTTTCTTTATACTTATTTTGTCTCGGAACCATCTGCGAAGATAGCAGTAGCGCCCCAAACTAAACATCCATCCATTAACTTTAGCTCTGTTTTTATGTCGTTGCTGTGTCTTTTGTGCCATTCTTTTTTCTCCCCAAGTACCCCTCCACCATCTGTTTTTCCTGGTGCCCAAGCCTATTGTGTACGCGTTCCCAATGGCTCACAGAGAGCGCAAAAACTTGAGAGTTGGTGAGCCAAAAGTGACGAGTGCGAGGGGGGAGGAGAGATGGGATGATCATGTGATAGACGCAACAACATGACAAAAAAAAATGGCCGCATTGAGCACGGAAAAGAGAAGAGCAACGCAACAAACAGAAAAGAAAAAGAACGAGAGAGATAGATAGCCAAAGGGGAAAGGGCATGTGTGACACGTGTGAGCAGCAAAAATCTCCCAACCAGATGTTTGGGAACATTTTGGGAAGTGCATGCCAACTGGTTTTTCTCTGTTCTGCAGATTCCAATCCCTCACCCGATGCCGAATGGGAAAACAACTCACAGTGCCATTGTGGATCCTCGATCACAAAGCTGGTCTTATCGCGTCCCTCGCCATCGACGACCGTCGAAAATCCGACTTCGTGTTGGTCGAACTGAAGAACCGATAGATAACTGGTTTTGTTAGGGGAATGCTTGGCTACCATTGGCGCACGAATGTCGTTCGCTGTGTGGGCGAATGCGCAATGGGCACCGTTCTGCAATTTGAAATGAGAATGAGATTGGGAGAAGATTGATGACAGGATAGAGAAGTGTGAGGAAAGAGGAAAAGTGAAGGTAGTGTTTTGCTGAAGAGCCGAAAATCTATCTCAGAAGGTTTTGAATATTCAGATCAGATGTTGTGATTGATTTTCAGGTTGAAAGAGCAGAACGTGCAAACCAAAACAACAAGTAAAAACCTTGACACACTGCCCCCGCGAGTCAGTCGGATGCACACATTGAGCCGTTTTGTAGTAGCGTAGATGGTACTTTCGCTCTACATCACCAGATACCCTATGAAGAAATATACAGCTGAAATTGAAACTGGTTTGAATACAGAACCCTGATCGAAGTTTCTCACTCGTCCCCGTCCGGACAGATGCCGGTGTTCTCATCATACTTGTCGCAGTAAATGTCGGGAGAATAGTTGAATGAGCCATCGTTTCTCTTTACTGGCCTGAAAATTGTTCCGATTAGTTAAAACGCTTCGAACCAAACAAAAAACCCACCGTCGTCGCCTCTGATTTGCAAAATGCCACTTGAAACAAGTGAATGGGCGATGTTGCTGACACTGATGTTGTTTGAATAACGGACATGCTTCTACTCGAAATTCGTTGAGATAGCTGGAATGGGAAACGTTCTCGAGAGGTGCAGCAGGTTTCATCTTTTGTCTCCTGTAGCGCTCAATCGAAGATTTCGCGTACATTGTTGGATTTTCAATTTCTTTATATGTGTTCACTGTTTATATAAGATTTTTCTATGCATAAGTAATCCTAGGGATTTCCATTTTAATTGAAAATCCAAAGAAAATGTCAATTGTCTATACGGTTCCGAATTTTCCAATATCTAAAAGGTCATTTCCGTTTTTCATTTCCTCGCGTGACATTCCTTTTTTCCTTTACAAATCCTTTGTTCTTCCCGACGCAATGTCTTCCTAAATTCTGAAGCAAACAAGGCCAGATCTCACTAATTTACATATAAAATAGTTTGCAGTTGCTGCGAATTGAGTAAACAAGTCCCCAGGAATAAGAAACTTGCGACTATTTTCAGACAACAAACGCGCTCTAATGCTATAATGCACCCAGCTTAATTTTTGGCTGCTGCCCTCATCTTGCTGTTCTCCCCTTGCTCTATTTTTCTCTATCACTCCATTTTTCAGTCAATACATAGAAGCGTATGTGTGGGCTGAAATACATATGGTTCTTATTCATCTTTAGCGCTTTTTATTGAGTCCCTGTTGGAGGTGGCTTATACAAATGCTAACTTCAGCGCTCGATCAAAGCTTATAATTTTGTTTATCTCAAAAATGAGTTGGAATCGTATTAAGAATTTTTCCCAGGCCCTTTTCTCAGTTCCTTGTTCAGAATCTATTTTCCTCATCAAAAATTCTGCCATCACTGGTTTCTGAAGAAGACCCCTAGGTTCCCTTTTCTCCTCACTCTTTCCACTTCTACTGACCATATGATCATGAGGATATTGGCGCAGTGAGCAGCGCTGGCGACGAGACGCAGCGACGCCTAGATGCACGCGATTCGGCGGAGGTGGCAGATAGGTTAAAGTGGGCGCTAGTGGTAAACAACGCGCATCGGCGACCGCCGGCGGTTTTTTTTCTCTTTCTGACACTGGGGGTAGGAAGACGAGGAACGTGTACAATGAGAGAGAGAAGGCCAAAAAGTGATAAACAAAATGAGGATTGGTTCGTTTAAGCTGGAGAACAGTACTTTGAAATCCCCAAACCTAACTGAAACGCTAAGGACTTCTTTTGGAGCATTCTCGTCTTCAAATCTAAGATTTTCTGTACTCACTGTTGATGGCTCGGTTTTTCTTGTAAGAAGAAGTCCTCGGACGGAGACGATGAATTCTGTTGTTGGCCGCCACTTCCCACTGAATTCTGCCGCTGAATCTCCGTCATCGAGTGACGTCGCGACGGCGGTTGGCCAGCGTTGAAAACAATCGGCTTCGGATCGCTTTCACTCCGGTTTGATTCTGAAATTTCAGAGAGTTCAGTTTCAGAAGACAATCAGATTTTTGTGTCTATCTTTTTTTGAAAGAGACGATATCAAAAAAGTGAGAGTGTTGACCAAAGGCAGTTCCTATTCCCACTCGTTGGATTTGTTATTGTTGGGAAAATCGAGAAAAACACATTTGTACACGACCGAAACTGTGTACAAATTATCTTGTAGAAGATGGCGTTAAAAATGACGTGAATGACTGGACACTGACTGACTGTACAGTCTCCACCCCCAGTTCCCTCTCCTCCCCCAGCATCTCGGTCCTACCACACCTCAACACAACTTGGCGGTTTTTCCTGCCTACTGCCCCGTTTTTTTTTTTTGGCCTGGCCTATACCGTGTGGCAGTGTTTGGGCGGTAAATTGAAGATGGAACGACCTGATTTTGATTCTCAGCGCGTGATGTTTACGCTGGGCAAGCAACATGCATCTATTGCAGTTTGGCAGTAGGGGGGAAGGATGGGAAACATTGAAATAGGCAAAAAAAAACCACCATCAGCGGAAAAGCGTTTGGAAAGAAACCAATAGCAAAGCGGTTTTTTTAGTGTTGTAAATTTTTCGAAAAGTTTCGACAACTCTTTTTTGGTGATGCTCTAGTTCCAGAACTGCTGACGTTTAGATGGGTGGGGAAACGGGAAATTATGGTATCATGTGAGTCGATGTGAGTCGCTCACAGCAAGAGTGAGAAAAAATTGAAAAACACAGCAAACGTTGCAGTCTCGGGATTACTGTAGTTTCCAAAACGTTTACCTAGACGTGTGGGGAAAGCAATGGGAACGTAGTTGCAACGCTGCGACTGTGTTTCGAAGTAGCGAACAGCAGCTTCTTCATCTCAAATCGGACATCGTCCTCTTCAACCAATCTTGTTTGCAGTCGTGTTTATTGCCGTTCCAGGCCGTTTGTTTGGGAAAGACGTCGGATGAGAATGGCGACGTCGTCGGCCGACGCTGATGAGGATGATTGTCGTGGAGTGGGGGAGAACCGATGTGAATGACAACTGATAAGACATATGATAACTGATTATGTTTTTTTTTTACTTTTGCAAAACATGCACGGATTAAGATTATGAGAAACGGAATGTGAAGAATCATGAGAATATACAGTTTAGAGGTTAGTGATGGAAAATTATTATTTTTAGAAGTCGGCAAAATGAAAAAGATGATGACCAACAAAAAAATGAAATGGGAATGGGGTCGTTTTTTTTTCTGCGGGCCTCCTCCCTCGCTCCCTCCCTCTGGGTGAGGGGTGCCTTGTGACCGACCCAAACACCCCCAGTCCCTCGAAGAGCAGAGAGGGATGGGAGCAAGAAGACAGAGGTATTGTTGGATTTGGCGAGGCGCCCCACGACTAGAGACGCCGCGCCACAAACACACGTCGTTTTTTTTTCTGCCTTAGACCACGAGACGTCCTGAGACGATAACTGGAGCCCCGAGGGGTGGGGGCCCAGTGCTCGCCGAGCACCCCCAGGCAGACGACCCCCAGTTCGTCGGAGAGTGAGCAGTGACGGGGGCTCGTTGTGTGTTTGTAGAGGAAAGGAACACAACGAGAGGCGTTCCTTTTTACTCTACTGCGTACTATTTTTGAGGCGTTTTTTTTGGCGTTGAGGCGAGCACAAAGGCAGAAATATGAAAGAGGAAAGAGTGAATATAAAAACAGGTAGAGGGCTCGAGAACAAACGGGACAAAAACATTCGAGAATTTCCATTCATGGAAAGGCTCGGTGCGGAACAAAGATTGGGAAAACTGTCACAGGCTGGCACACAAAAAAAGAAAGAAAAACTGTTGGTTGATTCATATGGAAATACAGTTCTTTGTGAGAAATCTCCTTCTTCGTTGGTTTTTTCTTGCACATTGAAGCCTCTTTTGAGAAGAAGTGCGGTGAGCTAATAAACAATTTCTATAGAGGGCAGGTGATGATACCATACGTCATGTTTCAAAGCAACATACTGAACAATTCTATGATTTTTGAATAGAAAATTCCTACTATTGGGATTTTCAGAACCTCTGAAATTTCCCGACTAAAACACGTTCCAGAATATTGTTGTTCAATCAACAAGCCTTTTGGCCTACTGTCAACAAACAATGCTTCATTTTGGTTAGCTGAAAATTGATATTGTAGCTATACTAATGAGTTTTCCTCTTTCTTCTGAATAGGGAAAAATGCTCGTTTGAGGACAAGAAACGAGAGAGAAAGTGTTTCAAAAGTGAGAGAGATATTCATAAAACTGAAAGAGACGGAGTGTTGAAACGCACACTAAAAAATGACTGCAACTCATAGACGCATTTTTCTTCTACACACTCTCTGGAAATCTTCTTAGCGTGAGCTTCTCGAAAATAGCTTGAATAATTATTCATTCTGTCTGAGAAGCGGATTCGAATAATTTGTTGTCGTGTGTATAGAATGAACGAACGTCTTCTGATTCTCACGATACTAGAAATACAGAATTGGGAAGAGTTTGAAAAATTGTGACCTGGAGGACAGACACTGAAACCTCCAAATTCTTTATAATCTTCCTGATTCCTACTAATCTGATCTTCTTTTTGTCATATACAAGATTTAGACTATGAAAACAACCGTATCCCTGAAATGGAGCATTTGAGAATTCCCCTGGTTTGGCTATTTCTAACCGCATTTTTCCAGTTTTTTCAAGCCAAGATGTAAACCAAGTATGGGGGGAAAAGCAACACGAAGCTCTCAATTTTCCAGTCCTCCGTTCAAGACGAGCAACGTGTTTATGAGAAAAAAGAGAAGGGCCCCACAAAGAATTCTCGTGACTCTTTGCTCGGCGAGCGCGCTTGGCTGCGTTGGTTAGCCTAGAATACTTGTTGCTTTTCAAGGATGGATACATGAGCAGTTTACAGAAAGACGAAAAAAAAAAACACTTGGCAATTTGAAAGAGATGAGGGGGGAGGGTCTCGAGAATCAATGAATGAGGAATTGGATGGGTCGCTCTGGTGGAAATTTTCCAAGAGGAAAACATGTTTGTCTGAATGGGAAAACTAGATAAATCGAATCACGCCCCAGGTTGTGCATGAATTTCGTACCTGAATCTGACGTTTTCTGCGAACTACTAGATAAATCCCCCTTAATCGGATTGCGAGCTTAGTTTATCTCTTTTGCGTTTCAAAAATCACAGCAGGGAAAAAAGACCAGTCTTTTTTTCTTCCTTGGAAAAATTTTGAAGGCATCCAGACATTTTATTGTTCTCCTTTTTTGTTCCTCTCACATCTTTTTGGGATGCAAAAAAAAATCGTCAACAGCTTTTCGAGAAAAAAAAACCAGTTTAAGAAGGTAACCAGAAAAGGAAGAACTTGAGTCTTTGGATTTTCGTTAAATACAAGAACACTGAAGTTTCGAGAACACAAACTGATGTGAGAGTGACTTTTCTCAAAATACTGAAAATAATCATAGTGCAATCATGAATTCTAGAGAATTGTAGTATGTTTTTGTATAAACAAGCAGAACCTAATACATAAGTTAATGAATGGACGCCTTTCATATTCATGTATCTTTCTAGGAATGACTGAAAGTCACCAAAGGCAGTATTTTGGAATAACTGAATGTGAGTTCTTGGTGAAAACCGAACAACGTGTTTTCCAAGAGACATGAAAATTGAAAAAAAACAAGTCGAGCTCACGTGAAAAGCTCGTGTGATACAAACGACATTTTTCAAGGATCGGAAACATCTGCGGCAGTTTATGGCTCACTTTCTTCAGAGGATCAAGTTTCCGGTGCTGAATCGAGAATGCACTCGCCCCTACATAACTGTTCGTCCAGGGAAGCTTTTCTTACAACTGATGAATGAATCCCACTACATTAATCGGGATTGTGAAAATCCCCCAAGCTGACCTTCATCCGCTCGCGACGACAATTCCATCGTTGTGATCTTCTGATGGAATTAAGTTGATTTGATTCGTTCTGAACAAAATTTGATTAAAGATATAATAGTTTTCGAAACTTTTCGAAAGAATAAGATGAGGGAAAATGCATTCTGTTTATTACTTATCAGTGAAATGAGAGAAAGAAAAAAAAAGAAGAGACAGTGCATGTGATGAACAAATATTTACAGTTTTCGACCTTATTTTTTATGCAACACACCGACTTTAAATCTAACAATGTAAAAACCGGTGACTCTCTTCACTTCCATATTCACCTATGCGTTATGTGTCACAAATTGAATACGTTTCGGACATGCTAAAAAACTGGTATATGACGGTCATTCGAGGAAACCCGTATGAAAAAAACATATGAGTCTTTGAGAAACAGTATAACATTGAATGACACAAGAGTTGTTTTCTGATAGAGAGTTTCAAAACGAAACAGCACATTGTTGCGTTTTGAAATTTGATAAGAGAGGAAAGTCAAACACTGATAATGTTAATGAACAATGTTCTCTTATTGTGTATGTGAATCTTGATCGACTGCTAACACTTTGAAACTTTAGAAAAAGTTACAATTTCAATTTAATGAATGAGGACTCAATTTCATAGTTCTTCACTCAAACTTATTTTGATCAGTCTAAACTAGACATTATGATTTTCATTAAGATCCTAACTCATTAACCCAAAGTCTCGAATTTCGGCTAATATAAGATAACACTGACCGCGTTTCCCATCCAGCAGTGAACTGATCTCGATCACCTGGATGTCGAGAGTCTGAGAAAGATGCTTCAGAATGCTCTGCTAACCAGCTGATAAGAAAAGACAAACAAACTTCGAAAGATAAAACAAAAATTGATGCTCCAATTTCTGGATAACAAATTTCATGGATAATAAACAACGCAAACTTTCGAAATGTTTCTAAAAACATGTCGCAGCTCATTTTTCATTCTTTTCAATAGAGAGAGAATACTTGAATATGAAACGAATTCTGCGAATCATCATGTTTTTCAGCATTCTATTCCTATTCTATCCGTCTGCATTTCACTCTGAAGAAATGGGTAATGCTTTCTTCAAGATTAGTTTTTGCTTACTTGAAGACTAAACTTTCATCGAATCTTTTGTGTGCACTTGGGTAATTGAGATATATAAAATTGAAAGTTGTATGACACTTACGAAAACTCAATCGGATCAGATTCAACGATAATGACTAGCGTTCAAAAACTACGTGTTTATCATATGACAACAAAACCATTTCATCCACCAATGTTCGTTCTCTTGGTGGTCTTGAAAACGACCTTTTGAATGGAACTAAAATAAAAGAGTACCGGTTTGAGGGAAAATCGAATTCAAACGCGTCAAATCAGTTGTTGAAAACTGCGAAAACTGGGGTTGCCGATCACGAGTCTGTATTTCTCACATGTGGAGAGTCAGAGAACCACAACAACAACAATGTCTTTGGAGGATGAAAAGGAAGAATAACTTATGATCGCATAGGTCTTTTCAAAACATGTACAGTACAATGGGGTGTTCAACGTGGAGGTTGTGAGTTTCAACTGGTCAATTTTGAGCGTATGTTTTTCCGAAACCTAAACAGACCATTGGAAAACAGGAGTTCTGGAGTACACAAGTATTGAAAAGTCGGATTTTGCGTAGAAATTTTCACAAGGCTTATTACTCTATGCTCAAGTTTTCAGAGCTTTTCAAAAACCGTAACCGATAAAAGTTGTTATTGTGCGGTTGGCATAGAATAGAAATAGAACCACCTGCCATGATTAATCACTCTGTCCATTCTGTTCCCTCAATATGTACACACCCCTTACTGACCTTCTGGAGGGTTTTTGCAGTGATGTCATGCGAACGGGTCGAAAGGGAAGAGGACGAAAGACAAGATTAATAATAGATGACTGTCTGCTTTTACTGACACTTCACATGAGCCCTAAATGAGCATCAACGTATTCTCTGTGTTTTCCAGATACAGTAACAGAATGTTGTTGCCAAATGGAAACAAAGGAAAGGAGCAGCTGAATTGAATAACAACCATATCAAATAGAAAAATGTGGAAATGCTAACAAAAGGAGTGGTAGGGTGGGCAGAGCCACGCAGAAGCAAATAAAAGTGTTCGTAAGAAAACAGCAAATGACAAACAGAACGAGCAAAAAAAGAGCGATGTGAAACAATTTAAGGGGTTCTGTGAAAAATGGATCAACCTTTTTTTCCGAGAGGATTAAATTCGAAAACACACTTTTTCATCGTGTTGGTCGCAGAACATCCAATGTGATTGACATGGCCACATCCATCCGAAAGGTCAAAAACAAGACACAGTAGCATGTGATGGCAAGGAGAATTCAAATTGCGGAGGGGAATGCAGTTCTCAGCTGACGCTCAACGATCAAGGGCGCTGGATTCGATGGTGGGTGCGTTTCTATTCATTTTTTTTTGGGCATTCAAAAATTGAGATGAATTATTGAAGTGGTCACTTTTTTATGAGAATAGGCAGATAAAAAATCTACGGAACATGTTTTGTTCCCAATGGCATGTTGGAACAGCTGGAAAATGAAAGATTTTCTTTGTTTTCAATTACGAGTCAATTTTTTGGATCAAGCTGCAGCAGTTTTTCTTTCGGTAGATAAATTGTAGTTTTTGATTTCCGTTTATTGTAATTGACAGTAAAAAAGTTTACCGAGAAATTCTACTTGAGAAAAAAAAACGGGGACCGTGGAATGAATGAGTTGAATACAAACATAGATTTTTGGGGCGAAAAAAGGAAAATTACAGTATAAAATTGAAGAAACTGAAAACATAAAGAAGAAAAACCAGTCAGTATGCTCCAAAGATGGGCATATCAAAGATCATGGAAGTCCACTGAAACGTGGCAAGTATAAAGATGCATAGCTTCAATTTCGGGGATAAAAATGGGTTTTAATAGGGAGAGAGAAGATTTTAGAACTGAAAACTGAAGATACTCCAACTAGAGAATAGTTGAAACTTGGAATTGGTAAAAGAAAAATTATAAGCTTTTTGGTGAAAATGACTAGCTTCAGAAAAGTAGGGAAAATTTTGGTGCCTACAAAGTTGAATTTCCATCCGTTGCTTTTGGTGAAGTAGATCCGTTGACATAGGCGTCCATTTTGGCAGCGAACCGTTTGTTGTTGTGCCACTGGTTCATGACGCGTTGACGGGCTTCATCCTTCAGGTGCTTGGAGATGGCCTCTCTGAGAAGAAAAATTTGTTATGAATTTGGAAACTTGAGTAGTAGAAATTTTGATAAACTTTGAAGCACTGTATGAAGACAGTTATTGTTTTCCGAATTAGTTCTACGTTTTTTTCGTGCCAATTACAAAAATAGAACATTGAGAAATTGAAGAATAGTTTGAAACAAAAAATTGATTTGAGTTTATGAAGGAAACGTTGTCTCTATGTTCAATGATACTTCATTTCGAAGAGAATAGGAATAGCAATAACTACGCGAGCTAATCTCATGGATTTTTATTTTATAATCAAAGTTTGTGGTTGATTTTACCTTGCGGCAAAATCTGAGGAAAATTTCAGCAGGAAAAGTCTATCTCATTGTAAGATTTTTCTATACTTTAACAAAACAAAATAAATTTAAAAACTGCTTTGTATTAGTTTCAAAATATACAGTTATTCACTTACCTTGAGGGAGATGCTCTTGGAGTCTTTGGCTCAGCCGCTTTTCTCTTCAACCACTCACGGAACGCAGCCTCGGCGTTATCCCTCTTCTCCTTGTCATCATCCTCAAACACATTCACTCTCGGACGATTCATGCTCTGAAACAAGGCTCGTGGTTTCAAAACTTTCTTGGTGGTAAAGTATATATAGTTGAAAATGAAGAAGACAGATAGTTTTCTGTTGACTATGAGTGCGACACACTTGGATAGGGGGGCAAGCTCGGCAGAGGAGGAGGCGAACATCAAACAGTCAGTTTGGACTGTTTCAACACAGAAGTTTTTTCGTCACTCTTCACAATTCCACATTTTTGGGAGATACTTTCAACAATATAGTGCGTCAGGCGCACTTCTGCAACTATTTTACAATGTATAGTAGGTGGAGAAGAAAGGTGGAATAAAGGAAAATGTGGACATTATAGGTTTGTTGTGATTATCACACAACATTTCGTATGCAACCTACTGTCTGACTGATTAGAATTTGAAGAAGTGCAAGAAAATGTCACTGGTGTACCCAGGTGTGATACAGTTCAATGCCGTAAGTCAGAAAATTGGACCTTTTTGAGTTGAAAGACACTGAAAATGGAACTAATGAGCACTTGAAAAAAAATGGTTTCACATTACCCTGTTAATCTAAAAACTAGTAAATGTTGTGAAAAACTCTAGAGTTGGCAACTTTCTCAAAAACCTCTCTCGAATACATGAGACACCACCTCGATTTTAGTAATTTCGGTGCTTATCCAGGACTTTTTGTACCTCTGCACTTCATCTCGAAATAACTAACTTGATAGTCACTTTTAAAAAAAGTTATCGATCAAAATAAAACGATCTAGAGTTGCTTAATACATCCATCAAATTTCCACAAAATCGGCGAATTGAAATTCACGTTTTGAACTTCTCAAAATGGTCTCTCGAATATTCAGAAACATTTATTTTTTTCAGCTGTAACTTTGAGTCAAAAAGTATTTGCTACATGCAGAGGATATGAATTGACGATGGAAAGATGAGCCAATTTAAACGAGTGAGCCGAAGGGAGCATCAAACACAAAATCTCAAGGGAGAACATGCTCACATTATAATTGTGAGAGGATTTGCGAAAGGCGTTGGGCAGCATCTTCGCTTTTCAACAAGGTTTCAAAAAAATTGAAAGGAAGGAAAATCGAAAAAAGTTTAAGAATGTTACACTTCCTCTATGCCCTCTCTTAAAACCGAATGAACAATAGCAATACGGTTCTCTTTTTTTGTAAAAAGTATTAGCTTCAAATTGTACGAAACGTTGAAAGGTGACCATCCGATAATGATCATCCCGCGAATATTTCAAAGGGTGCCACCACTCAAAAACCTGATATTCATTGATTTTTCAGTGCGAGTCAACCGCAAAATGCAGAACCAGAATATGTATGAATACATATTATTCAGTGTGAGGAGTGACGAGGCTAGAGGGCAACAACGGACGAAGAGAAATAGAGGCGGAATTGAATCGAAAATTAGTAGAAAGAAGAAGAAAAAGAAGAGGAGAGAATAAGTGACTAGGTTTTGGGGCTGAGGGCTCCCATTGTCTGTGTTCGGCTACGAAATTGAATAAATCATACGGGAAACAACCGGAGACCCACCTGAGAAGTGAAGGAAAAATGAAAGGGATCCTCTGTCACGGAACATTGTTGGGAAAATTATTGGGTAGGTTCTCACCATTTTTTGAACAATGCTCTTTCAGTAACAGACTGAGGAAATCTTTCCAGTTCTGACTGAGGCTAAGGATAGAGGCAGTCATGACATAATCCGTCGAGAACAGGTTTTGTTGCGCAATCTTTGAAAATCTTATCCCTCGTATTGAGAAATGTTAAAATAATCAAAGTCAAACAGAACCATTTTTTGGCAAACATGAATTTTTCAAACGAAACTTCCCAAAATCAAGAAAGTTCTCGTGGGTATTCGCTAATTAGAAGATGACCTCGATTAGACAAAATAATGGGACTTGGTCAAAAATCGCATCACATTCTCGACGCATTAGTCATCTTGTTTCATTTCCGTTTGGATTTAACGTTGAACTCACAACTGAAACTTTCAAGCTTTGTTTGTCAAGTTTCACAAAAAAAAAAGAAACGAAATGGCAATGCAAGGTTTGCACTCTTCACACCTCTATGAACCTTTTCCCCACATTTATGACCCCGGATGAAAGACGGCGACGTTCGATGTGCCTTTTGTGGCTGTCCTCGTCGTCGTCCCACCTTCCGCCATAATATTCCCGAAAAGGCTGTCTCTTTTCTGTTTGTGTGCAGAAAAGCGTGTCCAAAAGGTCGGCACCGAGGGATTCAGATTTGGATTCAGTTTCCTCCTTCTTAGCTAATGGAACATAATGGAAAGGACAAGGTGTGTGGGAGACGAAGACAAGGAAACTTTTCAGAGACTTGGACGGCTTTTTTTTGTTTTTCTTTTCATATTTTTGACTACTAAATTTTCAGCAGTTTGCAGTAAAATATACATTTGTACTTTTTCAGTTTAAATCGTCAACGTTGTCAATTTTGAGCAACTGGAAAAGTTTTTTTCCAATCACCCGAATTTTCTGGAAATTGATGGAAAATTCAACATTTTCACCACTTTTGTTTCCTTGAAAACCGGAATAACACGACCTCGAGATGTAGAGAACAACTGTAGAAAACTTCCACCCAGAAAAAAAACCAAGTACGCCTCTACATATGTTTGCAAGTGTAGTAAGTGTAGTAACTCAACAAAAAACGAATCGGAAGTCGTGCGCGAAAAAAGGGTGGTTTCTTCCCGTTTCCGAAGATGGGGCCCCCCGAAATAAGACAGATAGCCTTGACTTGCCTTGCTTCTTGGCGAGCGAGCAGATTGTGTGAGATGCTGGGCCTCCATGTGTGCTTGCTGCTCGCGGCTCCACGAATTGCTTCTTGGTGTCGCACCGCCGGTAGCGACCGACTGTAAAAGTTCGTCGAGTTTGGAGCGACGAGCCACGTGCGTCGAGTTGGCGGTTTGAATCTCCACTGTCTCATCCGCCATTCTCTAAACGATCGCGTGTGCTGTCACTGGAGTAGCAGGGAGAAGTTGGTGGGAGCTGTAAAAACAAAAATATAGTTGCAAAAAAAGAGAGAGAAGTGAAGAGAGCAGAAGACAAAAGAGGAGGCGAAGAAGGGTTGAACTTGTGTGTTTCTGTCAAGCGAATCATGCAATTTGCGGAAACCCCACTGCCCACTTATGTGCTTCTGTGCTTTCTCACATTGTCTTTGAGCCCCGCTTCGTCAGTGGAGCGGAATTTCGAATCCGAAACGTTTGAGAAGCACACGATGAATTTTGTGAGATAGAGCGGTGTCTCTTTCAACGGAAAAAGTTTAATTAGAAAGCCGGCTGAGCCCTCCGCGCCACATCAAATGACATTGGCTAAACGAAAAAGGACAAAAAAGAGAGAAAAGAGGAGAAATGGGACGGAGTGCTTTAGCATCGATTTCACATCACAATAGACAAAACCTCATTGGGGAATTCAAGAATTCACACAGAAAAGATTCTCCACTTCCGATGTTCATTTTTCACATCGGAAAAAATACGAAAAAGAAAAAAAAATCTTTGACGTCATTCTTCTCCTTTTTGTCTTTTTGCCAAGGACTCCAAGAGCACTAGACATAAAGCATGGGCAGCTATCAATCAGTGGAAGATTATGCAAATGGGGAAGATTGATTGAAAAAGTATGTCAACGGGTTGGAGTCTTCTGAGAATACTCGATGGAAAACGAATAGAAGGAGTGGAGGGATTAGAACTTTCATGCCCAGTTGGGTTTCAACAGGTTTTGGGGAACTTTGCAACATCAAAAAGTTTGATGTTTCAACTTTTGGTGTTGCAGTAGAGTTTGAGGTTTGAGGTGAAGTTCACCTGAACAGAAAAGGCACAAAAGTAGAAAGTTCCAAGAAGTTCTGAAAGAGGAACATCTTGAATGAATATCTGAGTGGTTCCCATAACAAGTAAACACCACTTTCATTAAGTATTTATGAGCTTGCGAGAAAAAAATACACAAAGTCCTTAAATTATGTTTTGAGCGCGAAAAAATACTGACATTCGTTTTATGATAGCATCAATAATAGGAGGTTCTAAAACGTATTTCAGAATTTTTAAAGTCTCCTAAGGACCACCAGAAGCCGAGATATAAGTTCCGAATTTTGAATTTTGCTACGCTTAACACTCTGTCATACTGTGTTCCAAAAACAAACTTTAGAAGCTCATAACTCGACTTCTAGAGGCTGTGCGCAAATTTTGAAAACGTGGGTATACGTTTCAAAAGCTCCTTCTTCCAATGATATTCATCATGTAACAAAGTTCCATCTCCGGTTCACACCATTTCCCAGTTAGAAAGTGGAAATGAGTTTGAGAAGAAGACACACACAATTGTCTATGACTGCTCACAGTTGACATATGGTTATGCAAATGAGAAAATAGACGAGCGGAAGGAGGAAAACGATGAGGATGGTCCGATTGGGGAAGAAACACGAGCCACAGCCACCAGTTTTATGACGACGCACCAAGCGGTCCCAAATAACAATACATGGTGTCGTCGTGACAGCTGCCACCCGCGTCTGCAAGACCACCCCAAGGATCCGTCACTACGAAATTATCGGAGGATGACCAAGAATGGATGGCGGAGGAGCTATACAACAAAGATATGGGAACTGGTAGAAGAAGAAGAAAGGAAAGCAGTCGGGACGAGAAGATGCACCAAAATTAGAATGGATAGGGTTAACTCGCAAGAGACGACAACCAAAATAGCAAGCAAGAAGAAGAAGAGGAAAGGAGACGTCATTTTGTTAGCGCTGCCACTGCCCTTTTTATCGGTGGCCGTTCTTTTTTCTCTAGTTTATAGTTTCTGGTGCAAGACCCTTTTCTCGGAAATTGGGTATGGGACAATAAATCAGGAGCACTGGCCTAGGAAGTTGGCCATTTTAGTATGAGTGGCACATTGGGAGGAGGTGGGGTGGGGGGACCCCACTCCTTGTTTGAAGGACGGATATTGACACCGGAAAACAGAGGACAAGCGATTTTGAGTGAGCAATAATGGCCTTTTTCTGAGTGAGTGGAAATAGATACGAATAGAAGAAAAAGAGCACAAACAAACTGTATAGTGAAAATTTTCGTATTAAAAAAAATTCTGGAGAATGAGATATTGAAGAGAAAAGAGAACTCATAAGCTATACATTTCAGTCTTAAGTTTTTGTTATAATATAAACAAATTACCCTCATATGACACATTTCCATTTTAGTATAGTTGGAGAAATCTGGAAAATTCAGAGTCGTCTGTCCTATCAAATCCAGCCATCTGAAAAATAAATTGTACGACTACAAATGAAATCATTCTGTTTCCAGCTTTGCCTTCTCGCCCCGTCCACCCCTTTTCTTGAAATCCACACATATCAATTTACAGCAAAGCTCTTCACAAATGAGAGTGGCGGGGGGAAAATGTAGAAGCAACTGCTTCACTTTTCATCGAATTTCTCTTTTGTTTCAAAGAAGGAAAACGCAAAAAAAAGAGCCGACTTAAGACGGCAAATTGACAAACAGAAGAATGCCTTGGGGCTGTTTGAAACAAGAAACATTTGGAGAGTGAATTATGGTAATTATGAGAAAAGACGAAACTGGGTGAGCTGGAGATCAAAAGTCGGTGGTTTTTCGGTTTTGGTAAGTTGCAGAAATTGCATGCCGGGACGATAGTGATCGCAAAAGTTATAGTTTGGGAACGGGAGTCGAAAATCGGAACTTCGAACGTGGACGTCAAAAGTCAACAATTAGGAGTTGGAAGTCGGAAGACGGAAGTCCCGGGACTCGAAACTATAGGAAAAATGAAATTGAAGGTCGGAAGAAATCTCGGAGCCGAATTCTGTTTTGGCAGTTTTACTTACGAAAAAAATCCACATTCAAATTTCCTCTTTGAAAAAGTGTACATCCTTCTGTTTCTCACTGAATTCCGATGAATTGAACTCGGATACCCCGATGTTTGAAGACACTCATTTTTCCACCCCACCAAAGTCACCAAACTTCCATCCATTGTGTCCAGATTGCAACTAATCTTCCCTCTGTCCAAGTTTCAATTCAAATCTTCCACCAGTAATACTCTCAAGATGCTATACATTTACAAATCGGCGCCAAAAAACTATGGCGTCACACCATTACGATCGTTTAGCGTACGCACTCCTTTTTCAGATTTTATCGCAACAAAAACGCGATGAGAAGGGCTGATCGAGGAGGACGAATTCGGAAGTGGGAGTGACTTCTGAACTTGAATTTTTCTTGCGTGTTTGTCGGTTCCTGAAACTATTACACTCTTAAAAATGAAAATACCGTCTCACTTAGTTTTTAAAATGTCTCATAAGTTTTGGTTTTTGGTTCGTTTTACTACTAACCGAACACTGTGTGCTTATCAAGAATGTATCGCCATGGCATTTTTGTTTGCGATTAGGATATTGTGAAGAGTATACAAAGTGTTTGGTTGGCACTTCGAAGCGAAGAAAAAAGTCACGTCAGTATTTCGAAAATAGGCTCTGAACATTGATTGGTTCAGCGGGTCAACACGCTTTCGATTCAAACTTTCATCCATCAACTTCTATTATCTTGGAAAGTGCACCAAGGAAAGGTGGGAGTGATGATCAACATGAAGCAGTAAGTTTTTGGACTCATGATGAAATTATTTTTTCCCCACTCGTTCAAATCGCTCCATGAATGTGAACATGCATGTTTTCAAAAACATTGGATCAGTGACTCGTTCTTGTTCCATGGATCCACTCCAAACATGAACTTTCGCTCCTCTGAACCTGTTAATCTTCGCTGAACCAACAAAACAAATGCAACAAGACAAGAACACAACGTGCTAATATCTAATCCACTGTAAAAACAATGCATGCGTGCACGTTCCTCTTTTCAAACGCCGAAAACGTGGAGAGGGAGTTGCGTTCATTTTCGAAAAGAGCTCGTCATGCACCATCTCATGAACGGCTCTTGAGCTTGTATTTATACAGTCCGTGTGCTCTCTGCCCCATTCTGCGTCTAGTGTCCTTCACCCATCATCCGTCCATCATCATCATCACCAACGCCATGTTTTCGTCTTTCATAATTGCCTCCTCTTACCTATATGTCCTCGGTAACCGAAACATACTAAAAAACGATGAGATGAGAGAAGAGGTGAAGAAGAAGAAGAAGTCATCGGCATCTGCCAAGTGGTAACAATGTGAGGATAGGAATTCGATCCCGCATATTGCAAATGTCTAGTTTCCTTCTCTTTTTCTTACCGTTCGCCCTCGGATGCCATGTATCGTGTTTCTCTGCAAATTGTCTGCGCTTCACAATTACACAACAACTGTCACTCGTCAAAAAAGGCATTCGCCTTTCCACCTGGAAGCTCTTAGACACTTCACTCACTTTGCTTCCGAAAACCATCCACTTTCACTTCCTCGTTTTCTTTTTCCTTTTCCTCTTCATTGAAACTATCAAAGGTGAATCATGAGTAATAAGTACTTGAATCTGATTTACGACATCTGAAATCTCTTAGAAGGTCTTTGAAAATGTGTCAGTTTCGGAAAGTGCTATTATTGCTATTATCGAGTTTCCAATGCTGTCCACTCTTTTTGAGTTTCACCGCGCTGAGTCTCTGCATGTGTTTCTCGTCTAATCAGTTATTGACTGTTTACATTTCAAACACCTTTTAATCACTTTTTTCTTCTCACTCGAGCCAAATTTCACTCTCTACGTTTCCCTCTCTCATATTCAACTGCGGTTCTCCTTGAAAAAAACAACTTAGATTGTAAAGAACAGTTCGAAATGGCATGTTTACCCTGGTGAGTCGAATTTGATACATTTTAAAAATTCTGATTGAAAAAAAAAACAAAATCCAGTGATCGACAATGATTCATCACACCAAAAATGACTACTTTTCCGTTTGTCTGTTTAGGTAGTCGATTTTCTCAGATTTGGTTATAATCTGAACCTGGTAGAAAGTATAAACAAAGAATGCAATAGATTTGAGAATCTGTGCACCATCTGCCAGGTTGTTCACCATCACAATGTAGCTATTGTTGTCTGCGTCTCTCACTCCCTAACCACATACACCCTCACCAATGCCCTCACCATCGCCCTCTTATTCACCATCACCAATCGCTTTCCCCTCTTCGTTGGACAAGAAATCGACATTTTTTGAATCGACCTGTCAGCTTCGCTTGATTTATGAGTTCCTTCGCATTCCTTATTCCTTAATTTCCGATTTCGTTCAAAATGCTGAGATGAAAAATCAGTGACTCATTCTAAAGGATCTCCACATGAGAGCCGCCAGTGTTTTGAGGATTAGGCAGAGAGTCCACTTGTCCGTTGGTTTGCGTTCTTTAGTTTTCTAACAAGTAACTTCTGCGAAATTTTAGCTAATTTGCTGCGTTCTTGATGTAATTTTCGAGTGGCTTAAGTTTTGAACCTCGGTTTTTTTGTACTTTGACTTTCTGAAGGCTTCAAAATATGTGTGAAGTGTTGCTTGGTCATCCTTCCTATGTACTAATCAAAAACTATAAGGGAGGAAGAAAGTCTGTTCCACATGAATAACATAATTTATGACATCATCACCTCTTACGGTCTGTCACCTAAATCTTCATAACAATCATAATTATTTATCACTGAGACACTTCTGGAAAGCTTTCGCGCAGTTCAGATCCTGGAACCGGTTCATTTTATTCAAATCATTCATTTCGGTTGGATTGCATGGAAGCCTTTTGTGTCTTTCCTAAGAAGTGAAACAGAATCCCAGATGACTCCTTCACTGTTAGTCTCACCCAATCGTTTCATGCGATCCTCCAATCTTCTCACACCTTTTTACGATGTCTCTCTCTTCGTTTCCTCTTCATCTGTTGTGTACGCCGATTTGAGTATGTATCTGTATATGTGTATGACCTATGCAAATTCTTTATCCGTTCCTTGAATCTCTCTGCGTTTATTAATAATACAAAGTGCTGCACTTCTCAAAGGAAGTAACGGGGAGAAAAAGTGAGGAGATCGAACGGCGTCGTCTTCGAACAACACGCATTCTTGCCCGTTGTTCGAGACATACCACAGATGGGGTCGAATCACTCGGGATCTAGGTCTTCATATCGAAGCAAAAAGGTGCGGTAGAATGGATTCCTGACCGCTTTTACTTTTTCGTGTTTGATTCGATTCAGATTGTTGTGATGGCGTTGTATCGTGATTGGCATTATTCCCCATTAGTGACTTATTGCTAGACTTGTTGTTGTTTCTTAGTTGGCTGAAGACGAAGGGCTGTTTCAGCAAAGTTATTTTGGATCTGTTTTGTTTTTTTGAAATCCTGTAACTTTTAACGGGCCGGTGATTCTCACTTGCTATTTTTGTCTAGATTTAGTAGAATTATAAGACAGAAATTGCTTCATATTGCGGTTAACTTAACTTGTGCCTTCAAATCTTATTTTTCCGTTCCCTCATATCTTTATCTTTTCATCCTTCACTGCACTTTCTGGGCATCTGTTGTTTATCTCGACCTGACAGACTTCAAAACGGTTTTCAGTTAAAAAAGAGATATAACGTTGCTTAATGAATTCATCCAAATACAGATAAATCGGGTGATTGGAAATCCTTATTTCTATTGCTCAAAGTTGGGTTTTGGCTGGAAAATGTCGAATTGTATGTACGCTTCTTTTTTTGATCCATCAGTCTTTGAATTTTCATAGTCCCAATCAATGTCTTGTTCTTATTTTGGCCGCTTGCCTTCCTACAGCTCATCGTGTAATCCTTCTCTACCGACAACTCGGTGCCTATTCCAATCGGCCACACAATGTACCGGCGAAAGAACGGTGGAAGAGACGCGTCTTCATCTTTTCTTGTAAGCCGCCAACGCCACACACTCTCTCATCCTTCCCTCGTGCTGCTCCGGCTCAGAAGGAGATTCTCTCCGTTTCTCATCCTCGATGCTCCCGATTTGCCGCCGTGTTTCTGGTTGTCTATTGTTTTTAAAACTGTATGCCTCGTCTTCAATGTCCTCACAAACAAATCGTGTTTACAAGCTGCTGCTCGCGTTGTCCCCGGGCACCGCGCGTTGCCGTGCGCGATTGTCGTTTGCTCGAATGAACTTTTCTTCTTTTTTTTGCATCGGCGATCGGTTCTGCCTGTTTCGTTTGTTCAACTCATTGTCATCTCTATTTCCTTTTCTGTTTTTGGGAGCTCGTTTCGCGCAAAAGTGCTCGTTCCGCAAGAAAAAACACAGAGCAACGGGGTGGTCAGTGAGAAGATTGAACAATTAACACAATGGAGGAAACGGTTCAGTGTGGAATCGTCTTGTTTTCCATTTCTGTGTTTTCGGATGGTATATTCATACTTCATTCTGATCTTTTAGATCATGAATTTTGATAGATCTGTAGTTCAAGCCGAAGTTATTGGAACCCTTTTGACTTGCGTTTGTGATAGGTTCTATTCGTACAAAAGGGCTTTTGAGACTTTTACCAGTTTTTTCAGAGTAAACAAGAAGTAGTAGGACTTCTAGAAACCAACTGATGTTTTTTGGAATATTGGAAAAACACATGAATCGTTTATACCGTTTTTGTTTCATTTACGCCCAGATTACCTCAAAAAAAAGTTCAATCATCCTTCACAACCCAATACTTTTAAAGTGTCCCTCAGCCTATGTAGGTATTCTCACTCTTCCCGTTTCCTACTTCATCCCAAAAAACTTTGGTTCATGGTCACATTTCGACGAACAAAGGACCACTTGGTTTCTGTTTGCCAACGGTTCTTCTCCGTTTACCTACTGTCCATCCCATTTTCGGTAATTCTACACTTTCGAAGTTGCAAAAAAGTCGCTCCCTTGACCAGTAATTCTTTGGCTCCTGGAAGCGACGACGACGCAACCAGTCGCTGGAGCAGCTCCAAAATCAGGTCATCTAGTGGCGGTTTAGTGTTTGCATAAGTGCGCAGGGCGATTAGGCCGTACTGTTCCCTTTATTTCCACCTTTCTTTTCTCTCGTCTCGGAACATTTCGAATTTGAATATTTCCATGGAAGCGGCTCTTTCCTTGGTTATATTTTTTCGTATTTCTCATCAAATTGAGTCACACTCTGTCACATTTTTATACGATTTACCATGGCTACATATAACGTCACGCTGTATTATTGTTCCCTGAAGAATAATTCCATTCTGGACTTCGTCTCAATTATGAATAATATACATGTTTACGTGTGCGAGTGAACAGCCGGGATTATCCTTATGCACACGTCCACCTTTTCACCTCATTTCATAATGCTCACTCTAATGCATCTAGAAGCTCTTTAGACCTCCTCTAGACCAATGTAGAAATGAATCAAGTTTTCAAATGGCGAGGCGTTGGTTTAATTGCAAAATAACATGGTTTCTTATCACCAACACTCCTCCCTCCTCTCGTCTCCTCATTGTGCACTTCCACATTGCCACATTCCATACAGCTCGCTCATTCATACTCTCATGCCAATCGTTAAATTTCAAACAAAAATCAGCCACAAGCATTTCAACCAACATTTTTCAGCATGGCGGCCGACGTTCTGGCACCAGGATTCTGGGAAGTTGGCAGCTACAAGCACAACGTCAAGAGATTCAAGGTAAGTATCATTTCCGCAATTGCTACTTCCGATGGCATTGTTCTCTGCCACCCATGAAATTTCGAGTAAATACCCATCTTATTGTTCCATGAGCATTGTACACAATGCAAGATCCGAGTTTCATTGTTCTTTTTTCAGGATGGTGTCGAGCAACTTGACGATTATTGCAAGATGAGCCGCGAGAGAGCCGAGATCGAGGCAAAGTACAGCAAGATGCTCTCGCAGCACGCTGAAAAGTGGAGAGCTCATGTGGATCGAAGCGTGTCTGCCGGCTCGGTGAAGACCGTCTGGCATGAGCTTATCTCGGAATCTGCGGCATTGGCAAGAGTTCATAACAATCTGAAAGATAACTTGATTGATGACGTGAGCAATGACGTTTTGGAAAAAAAATTATTTGAAGAATTTCAGATTGTGAAACAAACATCCACGTATCGCAAAGACAGCCTACACACTTCCGTGTTTAAGGGTCCGAAAGAAATCCGGGAAATTGAGGATCACTTTGAGAAGGTATGCAGTATTCATTAAAAGTGCGAAGAGACTTTTGTTTGCCAACAATTCTCCCCTCACCGCCGCGCATAATATTGATATTACCGATTAGAGTTCAAGTTGAGGAGTACTAATGCGTGAAAATTGCATCGTTTCAGGCGCAAAAGCCATGGAAGAAGTTGGTCGATAAGATGGAGGATAAACGGAGCAAGTATTATAATGTGTGTCGGCAAGAGAAATCGGCGTCGGTGAACCTGCAGAATAGTCAGGTTAGTGTAGGAGAAATGAGAAAATGAGAGTATTCAGGACCAGAGAAATTGTGTTAATGCAATATCAGGGTACCAGGTCTTACTAAGGATTGTTGTGAACAGGGACTATGACATTTCAATAAGTGACGGCTACCTCTTGAACGTATTCTCACGTTTTCAACTTTGCTTTGTGTAGCCTTTCGCGTGCATAAATCAAATGTCAGAAACTCATTACTTGAACTCTAAAAGTTTTCCGCATATTTGAAAAGATCAGAAAACGTTACAGAATTTCCTCTTCCCGATGATACCCTTCACGTATCAAAGTGGCATCCCCCTGTTTACCGCGTTCTCTAGTCAGTACTCTATCCATAATCTTCATCACCAATAGAACATTTTCCCGGAAACTTAGAACGTCACACTATCTATGTTTCAAAATATGACTTTGTATTTCACGTTTTTTCAAGTTTCAAAGTACTGTGTTCTCCTTGTTTCCACTTTGTGACGTCCTTCTAGTGTTTTCGATTTCATCAGGTCATCCATCTCCTCATACGTGAACTTTCAGACAGACACATCTGTGTCGCAAGACGCTGCCATCAAATTTCGAGAACGTCATGAGAAACTGAAGGAGGAAGTGCAGAGAACGAAAGTCGACTATCAGAAGACGTTGACAAACCTGAACGAGTACAAGTGAGTGAGAATGAGAGAGATGATATGGCAGCGAAGACATTGTGTGTTATGACCTCTCGATTCGTTTGGATGTTCTAGAAGGAAAAGATACGGCAAAAAAATGTCCTCTCGGTGTGTGTATCTGCAGAACAGCAAATCTACAAACCGAGACCAAAATCAAAAATCCAAAGTTCTCTGTCTTCTGTTTGTGATGTTTGATTGTTACAGAAACGTGTACATGGAGGCAATGGCTCATGTGTTCAAGATGTGCCAGGAGAAAGAAATGGATAGATCTCAATTCTTGATTGGAGTCGTTCAAAAGACACAGAAGCATTATGCGGACTTGATCAGAACCAGCCAGTATGTTTTGATTCTTCCTTGCATACATAAGATCTGTTGAGTTCAGAATGTCCGGTCTACACCAACAACTGGAGCAATCCATTCGATCCGCTGACTCAGAGGCGCTCAAAAGAGACCTGACACAGTGGTCCCGAGTGAATGGAGTAGATGCTCTATCTGACTGGCCGAGCTTTGTGGTAAGCATACCTAAACTAGACACTAACCAAACACGATGTTTCAGGAATACTCACCTGAGATTCGCAACATTGCCGCACGTGGTGGATCAGCAAAAGATGGAGGAGGTGTCATTCTCACAAGACAGATAAACAAGAGTGAAGATATCCCATCTACTCATTCCAACACACTACCATCGGTTGCTGTGAACACTGCTTCCAGTCATGAAGATGTTGGTAGAGGCAGTCCGAAGGTAATTAAAAATAGAACACCCGGATTTCAAGATGAAGTTTCAGAGCAGCAGCGAGTCTGACACCAGCACCTTCGACAGTCGGAAGCACAACTCAACCACCAACAAGTACAAGAACCAAACACTTCCCGCCACTCAAATCCAACCTCCTTCCTGGCACCCATCGGAAGGTCCAGATTCCCCACCACTATCCACTGAGACTCCGGACTCTGCAAAATATGGAGACTTTGAGGAGTTCACAACCAGCAAACCAGCGATGGTCCTCTATGACTATGCGCCGGCGGAAGGAGATGAGATTGCTTTGAGGAAAGGGGAGACGATAGAGGTGCTTACAGAGCCGGACTCA
Source organism: Caenorhabditis sp. 40 LS-2015 (assembly GCA_900536305.3). NCBI lineage: Eukaryota > Metazoa > Nematoda > Chromadorea > Rhabditida > Rhabditidae > Caenorhabditis > Caenorhabditis tribulationis. The sequence continues at coordinate 195,177 of LR543556.1, read as the reverse complement.
TTGGGATGGTGTACGGGAAGAGTGAATGGAATCGTGAGTTTTCAACCCTTAAGATTTCAAATCAGTTATTCTTTCAGGTTGGCTTGTTCCCAGCCAGTTACGTCCAATGCCAAGGCGAAAAAGCTTAAATCTACTTGTAATCAATAACTTATATATTATTACCGGAACACTTTCCCACTCTCAAAAAACCAAAAACATTCGGTGTTTTTTTTTACGTCATTAATTTTATTTTCTCTGTAATGCCCATCATCCCTAATGCGATACTATCCCTTTTCCCTTTTGCTTTTCTTCAAAAACTGTCCATATTCTGTGAACCGTCCCTATTGTCAAACACGTTACTTTACATTCACTTTATTTCGTTTTATCATTCGAATAAAATTGTAATATTGAGTACAAACACATACATAGATCTTTACCTTATATCTACAGAGATGAGTAGAGGTTTACTTAAAAGAAAAAAGATAGTGGAGGAAAATGAGTAGGCGTGTTGAGACTTATATTCTTGATTCATAGAACGCGCTGACCAGATGGCCGATGTGATCCAACAGGACGTCAGCTCTGTGAAGATGATCTTTGCAACCGATTCCCGAGAGCACTCCAACAGCGGCTCCGAGCTCCGCGTTGTGAGCCATTTCCATGTCGACACGAGTGTCTCCAACCATGATGGCTTTCTGAAAGTACTTGTTTAGAAACAAGTCCACTGTTTCTTGATTACCGACTGGTCCACATTGAGATACTGACAGATTTTGATGGCGTTGTGTGGGGATGGTTTCGGCACGGTGTTCTTGTCGTCACCACAGACCACCATATCCACCATATGGTCAACGTTCATGCGTTTCAGAGCCAGAAGAGAGCTTTTCCTGGAATCACAGGCAATGATGGATACGTTTTTTGTTTCCAGCAAACAAACCTATTATCTGCAGTGCAAACCGCAATCTTGGTTCCGTGTTGCTTGAGTCTGGTGAACAAGGCCACCGTATCGGAGAGCTCCTTGACCAGCTCGTTGGCAATGATTTGATCGTTGGAAGCAGTCAAAGAGATGTTGGTCAACTCCTTCGCCTCGAACGACTTGATTCCGTTGTCCATTAGAATGGTAGAAATCTCATGCGCAATTTGCGAAGTTGTTCCTTCCGCGAAAAGTCCTGGCTTTACCTTATTCTCCACTAGGCAGAGTCCGAGGGCTTGGGCGATTTGGGGGAACACAACAAGTCCAGTTGAGTTCTCGATGCTAGAATTTTGTGTTGTTTTTTGTGACACATCGTTCTCGCAGTTTCCCCATGTAATTTTCACGTGATTTCGATTAGATCCCATGAATCTTTCACACTATGAAATGACCTAGAGAACCTACACTTTATGACCATCACAAGGCTGTTTGACTTGGGGGAATACCTAGAGATAAAGAAATATGTCTTGGACACCCAGACCCGCTCATCTTTAAAGATTGTATGCCAATGACGTCGCTCTGCGATCGTTGATGACTATGAGATAACGCAGACGCTAACATTCTCCTTCTAGGTATTTCAACGAAATCTTTGCAATATACGGAACATGTTACTGTAAACACGTGGGAGGAAGAGAAGAAGGATCTGATAAGAAGAACAAAGCCCAAAAGCAAAAACACATGTGACGATGACATCTAAAGATTCTCTCTTCCATTATGCTTATGGCAGTCAACAGTTACTAGAGTCTTTGGTCTTGATATCTACATACGGAAGCAGATAAAGTTAAGCGATCACATGCGAGGTTACAGGGTTATGTACAAACTAGAATTTCGTGAAACTTTGAACACTGGGGAAGGTCGGACAATGGCGAAACTAGTTGCATTGGTTTGACACCTCAAAATTATTGAAGGGAATTTTCAAAACGTCTCCATGTATTGTTTGTGTTCAGCGTAGTGTTTTTTGAAATGTGTCCACCCAGAGATCTCTATCAGTCTGCAGACACTTGATAAGGGGGTTTCGGAGAACTGATAGCAAAACGGACATAAACACTAACAACGGTCAAAACAAAACTTTCCAGGATGTTTGTACAACTAATTCAAAATCATGCTCAGAGTCAAGCTCGCCTTGAAACCAAAACAAAAATAGAAGTTTTGCTCACTTTTGGGCCGCATGCTTGATCCATGGAACCCACATAGTGTGGAAACACAGGAGAGTTCCATCCTTGTCAAAAATCACCAGTGACGGCGACTCGTATTCCGCTCCATTAACAGAGGCCAATTCCCGAGTCTTACGGTAGCTTGTGGACACTGCACTGGACCATCTAGTTTGAGCCAAGGCTAGAATAGTTGAATGTATTAAGATTTGGTACAGGAGATCTCACCTGTCTTGGCAGTCAGGGCAGACACTAACTTTGCTCCAGATTTGACGGCAAACATCCCTGAAAATTAAAAATATGAGAGTGCACTTCGAGAGAAAAAATAGGGCAGAGTTATTGTTACACCTTCTTGAAGAGGTAAACAAAAGTAAACAAACTGTCGCTGTTGGCTGGTGTTTTAAAGTAGGGCCCTCTGGCCTTCTTCGTCCTCTTATTCTTCTTTGAGGTCCCGCCCCCAGACCGGTATGACAGTTTCCTCCTCGTCCATTCTCTCTACGTCTCCATTTCAACGACACAATTACTCCATTTTTTTCTCTTTTTTTTCCTCTCCCCTTTTCTTTTTCACCGCTATCAAATCATCTAGAAAAATGGAGAAGGGGAAAGGTTAACCGCGTACAAAAAGTAACACATCACATCGAACTGTGAGGGAGGAAGAGATAAAGAGTGAAATATCATGACACGGTGAGGAGAACGTCGAGAAAGTGAAAGTGATGATAATTCGATAGGTACAGTAACCCAAAAAACAACTGATGTTCAATCTAAGGATTGTTTCATCTTGAGTCGATCGATACAAAACCAAATGGGCTTTTCCTTCTGGAGGCCGTTGAAACAACGTGAAGCGGTTGATTCGACGATGTTAAAAATACGCAAAAAAAAAACATTTGCACTAAATCAGGCTAAAAGCTTTCTTAAGTTTTCAAAAAATGTAAACCCAGATTTGGGAACTCATTTTTCATTTCTGAAACAATGTTAGTTATAGGATTCGAAAAATGTAACTCTTTTATTTTTCAATCTTTTTCATACAAACTCTGAATCCAAAACGGAGATCCAATTATCATTTTGAACTTGTTTCTTTTCTGACTGGAATAAACGGGTGTCAGAACTGAAACACACAAAAAATGCATCCAGAAAAAATGCACTATTTCAGAATACTTTGACCCTTCTCCCATCACCTTTTTATATGAACTTCCGAACACTACCCAATATTCCATGTTTTCGTCTCTCCTAGATGCCTTCTAGTCTGTCAGCGAAATAGTTATTCGTAACTGAGACCAGTCATTGGCGATATGACCATCTATCATTTGGTGAAGACAAAATGCATCATCTCTCTGGGCGCATTCACCAAATCGACCGAAGACACAAAGAACTTTGTTCCGTGTAGAAGAGGTCAGTTAGCTGAAGAGTCGCGAAAGGGGAAATGAAATTGAAGATAGTAATTTTTTCTCTCCTCTGTCTTGTTACATCAGTCGACAGTCTTCGAGAAGGAAAGGTGTGATGTCACAATAACAAGTCCTGAAAAAAATTAAGTTCGTTGAATGATACGTTATCTTAAGATCGAATATCCGTGTTGTTAGGACATTGTAAGAAACATCAACTTCTGAGGAAAATCTTCCAATCCGATACTTTCCCTATGCTTGATTTTGAAATCCTATCATCTTCCCGACTCACACCAACTCGACCATGTTCCAAATCTGAGAACTTAGGGTCACTGAGATTCAAAGTGCTTGTGTGACACCTGTTTTTTACCCATCCCCCTCCACAGAATCGGTGTTCTCTTCCTCAATACCACTATTTCTCACACTAGTACTAGGACCGCTAATGTTTGTCTCAACACTCTCCCTCTAACACTCATTCGTCATCTCTCAACCACCACAGCCCCACTCTCGGTCTTTCGTCTCCTCACTCTCCTCTCGCCTCTTTCCATCATCGCCTCATTTAATGAAACCGAGAAGCTTTAGCAGTTTAAGCAGTAGTTGTTCTAGAAGTTAGCTTTATTCTGACATTCATGTCAATTTTGTTCGAGTTTTAGCTCTGAGTTTTTGCATAGATTTGCTCGAATAACTCTCCCTACTCAATGCAAGATTACTATTCATTGTCGTCCCTTCTTTCGCTCTCCGTTCCGAACAAAAATACCACATGACTTTATCAGTTGTCCCTTTTTTCACTCTCTCCATCAGCACGTACTATTTTTCCTCTTTCTCTCTCACTCTACTCACTGCTCTTTCCTATTAGTATACTGAAGCCCCATACATGGCTTCGTTATTGGTGAAAGCCACCACCAGTCACAAGATTTCTCACATTCGCGTCGCGGAGCGTGCGTGCGTCGCGGTCGCGCGCCGAGTCGCATATTATACGTTTTGCGTGCGCGTTTCTCTTACGCTCTTGATTAATTCTTGCTTCGTAGTGAACTCCTACCTATATTATTATAATTTTCAGAGGTAAACCACTTGTGCAATGGCTCGTACCAAGCAAACCGCTCGTAAGTCCACCGGAGGAAAGGCTCCACGTAAGCAACTGGCCACCAAGGTATGTTGAGCTGATTGGTGAGAAAAAAAATCAATACTGACATGTTTAGGCTGCTCGCAAGTCGGCTCCAACCACCGGAGGAGTCAAGAAGCCACATCGCTACCGTCCAGGAACCGTCGCTCTTCGTGAGATTCGTCGTTACCAAAAGTCCACCGAGCTTCTCATCCGCAAGCTCCCATTCCAACGTCTCGTCCGTGAGATTGGTAAGTATTTGAATGAATAGAACGGAAATGAGAGAGATGCTCGAGTGGATTAAAACCATAATCAGTATCAAAACAAAACCTCTGTGATTTCAGCTCAAGACTTCAAGACCGATCTCCGCTTCCAATCGGCCGCTGTCGGAGCTCTCCAGGAAGCCTCGGAGGCTTACCTCGTCGGACTGTTCGAGGACACCAACCTCTGCGCCATTCACGCCAAGCGCGTCACCATCATGCCAAAGGACATCCAATTGGCTCGTCGCATCCGTGGAGAACGTGCCTAAGCTGCCTCATCCGTTTCGCCTCACTTGATCAACCGTAATGTATCTCTAAATCAATCCATACTTTATAATCCCCCGATTCCTTCAATCTCACCCCCTTTTTTGAGTGATTCTTTTTCGATACTTGAAACGTTTACTTCCAAATAAAAACTATGGTGAGAAGTTGTTTGATTATGAATGTTCGAGAAGGTATGTTTCGTGGGAGAGCCAAAAAGATGAGGCACACATCCGACAGAGGAGAGTAACTTCGCGAAGTTTCCAGTGAAGCCTCAGGGTCGAATCTTTTGGATGTTCAAGTGTTGAGGTGTGAGTCGGAATCCGATGTGACCAATGGGAAGTTTTCACAGATCATGGAGTAAAATTATTTTCCGAACGTGGTTTAGGGTGAATTCAACTCTCTGAACTTTAATCCGGTGTTGAAATGGGTGTAATGTTTATGTGTTGCAAGTTATGGTCCAGTGGAGGTTCTCCAATGATTGCACGGATTTTTGGTGCAAAGTCGAAACAAGTTTCGCGAATAATAACTAATTTATTGATGAAGATAGACTGCCGAACACAGATAAATGCCAAATTAGATTGCAATGAAACACTAAGAATCCGCAATAATTGGCAAAAAATACGAGAAATTTTAGTGTCAAAGTAGTAGGTGTGGGAAAAAGATTTTGTGGGAAAAACATTTCGAAGAAAGGGAAATAAGTGTAGAAGTACAAGTTTCAATGAATTGTGATGCAGTCAGCATTCGAATGAGGTAGGAAGCCACAATACAGTGTTGAATAAAAAAAAGTTTGAAATGTGAACTCGTGAGCTCAATTTTAGGTATTTTTCGAACAGCACTGTACGGATTGAGAACTGCATGTGATAATCATTGTAAGTTAAGCTAGAGCATGAACAATTACTCAAAAATGAGTGGAAGATGGTGCACGTGCTACACAGATGACCTCGTTTTGCAAAAAAGAAATTGAACGTGTAGAAATTGAACTTCTACAAAAACATTTCAGTTATTTTTTGAGGAACTTCAGTTATTGGAACCCCTCCTACCACCCACATAATCTCATTTAACTACAAATGGAGATTTTGAATGCGAAATGAAAACGTTGGAATTGAGTAACAAAGTTCAGGCGTTGTAATCACATGCAATGTCACTTGCAAGGAACCCGTCAACAGCAGGCGTGTCCATCTTCATTAAAAATTGAGCATTTCGATTGGTTGTTGGAGGAGTTGTTCTATCTGAAAAAGTAGACTCTTAATTTTATTGAAACAGATGGATTTCTTACTGTGCATAGTCAGATGATGCAGAACAAGTTTACAAATGGTGTTGTAGCATTAGGTCTGTCTGTCTCGTCTACAAAAAGAAGCAGAGATGTAGCCAGTCTGAAAAACTTGAAAAACTTGTCAGAGGACCTATCAAATGTGCTGAAAACGTCAAAAGTTGTCAGATAAGTGAATGAGTCGCCCACGTTTCAATAACTAGCACCGAATCAGGCTACGTTGGTCAAACTCAGGTATTAAATGAAGATTTGATTAAATTACTTACACACAAGGTATCTTGCGAACGGAGGTATGACGGTTCAGCAATCGACAGGTTTCAGTGCATCTTCCATGTGTTATTACATTCCGAGAGATTACGATCTTTGCGAGCAACTGTGTAGGTGCTCTCAGATGGATGAGAAAACAAGAGGAGGACGACTGAAAACAGAATTTTATATCTTAGATGAAGGTGTTTGATTCCAGGGATTAAGAAAAGAAGACAAATCGGAAGCTCGCTCGACTTAAAAACATTATGAGAAGAATCATAAACTTTAGAAGGAAAAAGACAAACATAAAAAAATATAGTTTCTCAAACCTCAACAAGATGGGGAAAATACAAGTGACAGCGTTGGAAAACAATTGTAAATAGTAGATAAAATGATTTTCAAAAATGAAAAATGGCAACTATCCGATCCGCCGTTGAGAGAATGATTCCGGCCACTCCCAATTTTCGAAAATTTTCACATGCTAGAATGCATTGATATTAGAATGACAATTTGATAACATTCGTCCCATCATTCAGTTCTGCAAAATGATTAAGACTAATTCGTTTCAGGTGACCTTGGCGCACGTTCAAAATCAGTGAAAAAACAAGATTACTGCCGAACCGATGTATTTTTTGTTTCAAATGAAAGGCAAATGTTGGGAATAAAAAAACAAACTGAAACAGACAGCACACGAGAGCTGGGAAGTGTAGACTGAATCTGCTCTTTACATTATGCGCGAGCGATTCCGCCCAAACATTTCAAAAAGTATGGGGCTGGAGTCAATCGCAAAAAAGATTCAGGCTTCCTTAATAGTTCGACCACTTTTTAAAGGAATCAGATCACTGGAAAGCACTTTTCCGATTGTAAGAAATGAATCACTTTCAATATTTTTGCATTGAGAATTATCGAATTGTACATCTCTATGCACGGTACCGTTTATCCGTGGTCCATGAGTATTTAGTTGCAAAATGTTTGGTCGTTTCATATGATTATCCCTTGAACATCTGTCCCGCAAAACATTCCGAGCTTCCCAAAATTTATTTTCATAATTGTTTTTTCTATTTCCTTTCTCATTGCCTGTCCTATAACTCACTATTCTATTCGTTTTCTGTTTTCAGTGTTTCCTTCTCTCCAAAAATCATTCCCTCTCTCTGAAAGGTCATCACATTGATTATAGTAATTTTACAACCACGTATTGTCATTCTCGAAACACCTGCTCCATTGTCTTATACTATATGAGCAGTCATACTCCCATGACCCTTCTCCTCCTTCGAATGAGTCTTCACATTCACTTTACCACACTTCCTGAACTCACCTCTCCCATGGTTGTAAATCTCTTTGTTCACCCACCTGGATTACAATATATGTCATCATCTCAAACTCCGCCCCCTCGACAGGGTATATAAGGGCCATCCTATCCACTGTTACCTCACCCCTAGTTTTTCCAATACTAGCTCCTATTCTACTATTCCAATAATGTCTACCTCTGCCTATACCCCTGCTGCTCTTGTCAAGACGGTCTCCCAATTGGCTGCCAATCTCAAGGATGGTCGGAATATTCAAGAATCGTTGGTCAAGCTTGCCGAGTTGGACGTCTCGCTATACCTCTACAAACAGTACGGAGTTCAAAAGTTGGCCGTCGGGTTCATCATGCACTCGGATGCGAAGGAAGCTGCTCGAAAACTGGTTGGCCAGATTCGGACTATGGAGAAGTCTACAGCCGCTGCCACCGGAAAGGAAGTCAAAACTGGAATCGAATCGATGATGTCTTCAAAACGAACTGCTCCAACCGTGATGGCTCCCAAACAAAAGAAGGCGATTGCACAACTTGATGCTCCACTGTCAAAAGCACATCCAGTCATCACCTCAACTTCTACATCCAAGAACTCCGACAACCTCACCAAGTACCAGCAACTCAAAAGAAGATTGGCGGAGAAATACCAGGCAACGAACGCCCATCAAACAAGAAGCATGATGATCGAGGTACAGGAAAACGTCATGCCAGAACCACCAACCAAGCGAAGATGCCAGCGTCGGTGCTAGTGGTTTTTTGCCAATTTGTTAACAATTTGTCTAATTAACTTACCATCAATATTGATTTTGATTTTGGAGTAAATAAAAAGTATTAAAAACCAAATGTAGTGTTAAGTTTTCCCGCGATGAACTGCTTCAATTCTATCAGTTCTCGGATTAAGCTTGTTTTAATAACTTGGTCCACTTTCTCAATTTTATATATTATATCTCATCAATTTTATATCTCATCAAATTGCTATTTGGATATCAATGCATTCTAGCATGTGAAAATTTTCAAAAATTGGGAGTTGCCGGAATAATTCTCTCAACAGCGGATCGGATAGTTACCTTCAGAGCAGTTTAAAGTTTTTTCATTATGATATTCGGGATCAGCGCACTTAAAGCATTAAAACAAAAAATTTTGCCCGGAATCCTCCTTTAATTCATCTAACTGAAAAAGCAAGATCAATCGTGAAATACAAAACATGAAAAAGGATGAGATCATCTGATAGAATACCGTTGAATATCACTTTTCAATAATCAATGTCGTTGTATCTACTTCGAAAATGACGCAATAGTCTCCAAAGATCCTTCTCTTCGACCGGTTGATGAGTTTGACACAGGAAAACGGCATGTGCTTGCGCCCTTATGACATAGTTTTCGAACTTCTCCTCGATCAGTTTTGCTCCTTCTTCTACTCCGGGAAGTTGTTCAAGGTTCAGTTCGATTAGTTCTGCAACTTCTAGGGATTTTCTAAAACTTTCTGACAGACGGAAAGGTTGTAGATCGAGGTTGATAACGTTGATTTTGTAATATCGATATGGCACCGTTCTGAAAAAAACGAGCACATCGAGAACACTTCAAAAAGATATCTCACTTCAAATAAAATGATGCCACAGTCATCTTCTCGCATTCGTTATCTCTAATTCTTTTCTTCACTCTGTTCATCTGAAAACATTAGCATTAACATTCATGAAACAAGTTTAAATCTTACGATTTCGCAAACTTCTTTTACATATCTGTGATCGTCCGGTGGAGGCTTGTTCTGCAACAGAAGCTTGAATTCGCTGTGAAACACGTTAATAAACTCACCTCTATTGTGGGCATTATTTCACTGTATAGTTCAACATGTGTCACTCTGATAGTAGGGCAACAAATCCACGCGTTGGTGACATCGAGCAAATTATCGGAAAACTCGTAAACGGACTCTGTATTGTCGAAAAGTCGCGGATCTGGCTGTTGCTCAAACACCTCATCGAAATCTTCGAGTGTTCTTGTGCGATTCGTTATAATGTAATATCTACGCATCAATGCAAATGACAAAGAACACATGAAGATCTCTAGGATTCTGACCAACTTCCACTGAAAATAACTTGTGAGAAAAACTGGAAAAAACCGTTCTGCCACTTGCTTTCAGTAGTATGTCCGAATGTTGCATTCTTAATACATTTTTCTCGTCCTCTGACCAAGTCGAAAAATGATGAGCGGCCCATTGTTTTGGATCCATCACCATTTTTCTAGTGTTTTCGTCGATTCGGGGAGCTCGTCTTGACAAATCTTGTTGAGTAGGATAGAAAAAGACAAACGGATGAGCATCTTTCTGAAGAAACAACAGTGTTTGATTGAAATGTGATGGAAAGAACATACGCATGTTTTTTTGTTTCGGAGTGTTCTGAAATATGGAATGAGTGGGTAGTAGGCCACTTGTGGTTCTGGATAGACTACAAGTGTTGGCAGTTCAGCCGGGGTATTGTCGTCCTCTTTCTCTGTCTTTTTTCCGAGGACTAAGGCAAAAATGGTGGCAAAGAAGGCAACCAGTCTGTGCCATTTTGAGAGGAAAGTTGATAGTAGAGCCGAGTCTTCCGGTCGAGCATCCACAATTTTCTGAATATCACTTATTTTTTTGGGATTGTATCATTCACCAGAAAAGCCTTTGACGATCTTGAAGGCCTTTAAAATACACTGATCATTCTAGTGCTAAATGTCACATTTCGAAGCGAATTTCTCGCCTTCTAGAAGTTTGCGCGGGTAGCCACCTAGCGCATTCGAAAGCCCTGATTCTCTTCTCTAAATGAGCAAGTTTGAGAAAATTCTCAATTTCAGAGTGCGTTTAAAACGGGTTTCCTGGTGAGAATTCTGTAAAAATGAGCGCATTGATAGAACAATGTCTGATGTTTCGAATATGCTAGTTTTGGCACGCCCTTTACGACGGGACTGCTCAATCAATTGGTGAGCAGATGCTGAACAAAGCCCCACCTAAATACAACCCCTCTAAGTTTGAAGCCAACATTTGTAACAGGTACGCAAAGTATGCTCAAAGTCCTTCATGGTCAAAAAGCCCGCCCCAAAACTTACTGGCTCCTCCAGATCTCCTCTCTCTATTTTGTTTTCCAACAAATCGACTGAATACTCCGTGTTAACAGTAGCTTTTCCACACAGTTGGCCCATTCTGAAAAATTGAAAAGTTCAACACCGCGATAATTTCTTCCCCTTACCTTGAGCGTTGAAGATCGCTTGGAAGACTGCAGATTGTTGCTAAGAGACAGTGTTCCCAAGTCTGAAAAGTGTGCCAATTAAAAATGCTCCTGCTGGGGGTCACAGAATGAGTAACAAGCGAAAAGAGGTAAGAAAAATTTCAAGCCCCATTCTCTAAATTTACATGTCTGAAGTCTGGAAGGGGCGGAGCAATGAAGAGGGAAAAGAAAAAATAATTTAATCAAAAGTACGAAACTAAACTAGCGCCAAGCAATCATGTGAAAAATGGTGCTCTGAAACACAGCTGGTCTAACTGTCAGGTTTTCTCTGCACCTGAGATACTTATCGAAATGAGATCAAGATCAAATCTGAAGTAGGCAATGAACACAGACAAGGTGTGTTTTGATTATAATCCGACTACGAAAACCAATCCTAATATTAGAATCCAGACTAGTATTCTGACTTTTCGTACTGCTCAGCTCTTGAACATGGTTTAGACACCCGAAAAAAACTGTCTAGACTGATTCTGACCGACAAAAAGATTGGCTGTTTCTGATGAAATGGAATTAGAAAACATAGCTCCCGACTGAAAATGTATCAGAATTTGGTGAGGGAGTTGTTGTTGAAATATTGAACTTCAAAAAGAATCGACGAGTTCATGACGTTCTCACTGATCAAGAGAAAACGATAGACTAGTACCAAGTAATATGGTAGTAATCAAGAAACCTTTTATAGAATTCAGTCTGGGAGGTCAAAAAACACCTTTGTTTACCATTAGGACACCCAGACAGACTGCTAAACCGGTCACTTCCTTTTTCTCAACTATCCGCAACATGAAATCATTGATAAAATTCGGAATCTCCATCCGTTTGTCACATCGAATTAGACTCTCACAGACTCTATCATCAATCTCACTCAAAAAAAAAAGGGGGGGGGTGGGTCTATAGTTTTGTTTACGCATTTCTACAAACGGTTTGACCACACCTTTTGTCTAGATCGAGAATCACAGAACGTGATGATCTCCACACTCCTTTTTCGGGTGAAAACTTAGGCTTGTGCAACAACAAAAAACGTGACAGACTATAGTCCAAGTTCGGAGAAAGAGTGCAAAAAAGGATGGGAACTAAAAAAAGGAAGTCTAGACCAGCAGCGTCCCTTTTTGGAGCGCGTGTTCTCATGGAAACACCATTTTGTGAGAGCCGGAGAAGGAAAAAGTGCAGACATTGAATAATGAGTCTGAGCAGTGGTCAGAGAATATTATTCTTTTTTGATGGATTTCAAAAAGAGCAAGCGAAGAAAGATTCTTCGCTTGCCCTTTTTGAAAATGTCAAAATCAGTTTTCCATATTGTTTCTGAATCGTCATTTTTACACGATCCTGATCATTCTCTCAACAGTTTTTTTTATTGTTCATTTGGTTTTTTCAAACATTTAAATCATCAAAAACTCGATGCGATTTTTTCCTATCCCTTTCTTTCTTCTAACCGTTGACCACGGCGCTGGTTATCTGTTGTGAGCTGGGAGAGAACAAGCACTTGCTGTTAACTCTTTCTAACGGCGACAACGTTTTCATCTACAAGGTGTTGAGGGGGACGGACAAACTACACACATACACGGTGGCATCCTTTTGAGCTGGTGACGCTGCTCGTGAGATCATGCAGGCGTGGGCTCGGCGCCCTTTTCAGAAATCTTGTAAGAAGAAAAAGAATGGGTTGGATTTTGATGTTGATCAGATGTTGATCAGAAACAAGAAAAACGGAACAGACGAAAACAAAAAACTACTGAAGCCTCATAAGTGAGCAAACTGTAGACTACCAAAAATATCATTTTAGGAGAACACTCAACAAATATTTCTATGAAAATGAACATTTGGAAAAGGAAATGATATCTTCCAAAGAGGAACAAGTCTTATCATAAGAAGCTGCACAAACAGAAAGATATTAAGATTCGGAAACATGACCTCACAAGATCGAACATCGAAAGAAGGACCAAGAGTCCAAGCAAAGAGCTTTTAGTTTCCATGTCAACCCGTCACTAGACATCAGCCTCCGATCCATCCTCGCATTCGGAGAATCCACTTCAAGGAGTCTAGACTAAAACGCGAGTGGGAGTCGGAGTGCCTTCGACGAATTTATGGGTTGTACGAATCTAGGTCGCCGAACCTCGTCAAGGAAAGTAAAGAGCACTTTGACAAATTGAAGGAAGGGTGGACTTGAAGGGCTCAATTTATGGATGAACCTTGAAAGAAAGACGTCGAGATAATTGGCATTCGTTGCACCAACCGGAAATTAGAGACCTGGTACTGGTACCACGGATCCTGTTGCTCCGTGCCACCTGCGCATTTTGGTTTATAAGACATCAAGTCTTGCTACACTCATTCATTATGACTTCCACGATTGAGCAAACTAAGGGGTGTGATCTAGCCCACTCAATGTGCTTTCAAGTGTAGTAGGTCATATTTTTTTATCTGAAAGGTTCTTGAAGAATGATCTTACGAAACCGATAATCCGTTGTAAAAAATAGTCAAGTAGTCATCTTGAGCACAGTTCAGAGAGTGAAGTTGAAACACCCACCGCCCAACAGCCAGGCAAGGCGACTTTTTAATCCTAATCCACTGAAAGACTGAAAATATATCTTGCACTGCACTTGCCAACTCTGTCTGGTTTCTCTGCACTCGCTCGCCATAGTTCTGACCACACGTCGGTCGGTGTCTCTCGGTGCCAGGCAATGGGGCACTTAATCCAGTGACCGCGCCTTCTCAGCTCCTTGATTTCAACAAGCAAGACTGGTGGCCGTATTAAAATGAGAAAAGGAAATCTTAATCAAAATCTTGGAAGTGTGATATGTGAAGGCTATGGGCGGAGAATTGATTATAACTTTTGAAGGTTGAGTTTCGTGATGGAATGAAGAGATGGTATATGTAACATCATGTAGCTCCAACCTATGTGCGAGTGACTGTTTTTTTCCACATAATAAGATGTTTGTAATTTGTTTCTGAATTTCGTTTTCTTTTTGTCTAAAACATGAGACACAATCCCAGCGTAAATAGTCCTTCTTTTGCTCGGTCCAATCACCCTATTTGCTTTTTTGGCAGTTACACAACTAACTTTATTGGAGGTTAAAATCGGTATATATTTTGAAGGAGAACAGTGAGAACAGAAGGTTGAGAATGCGAGCTGCAGATCAATAGAGGAATCAAATGGAAGTCTGAGAAATAATAGAGGCTGGAACAGTTAAATGTACTCTCCGTGCTCCCGGAGGAAGTTCTTCTTCGTCTCTGGATTGTTATGTATTTCCTCGAAAAAGTAGAAGAGGTAGACGTTTGCCTCGAATCTGCGGAAGTACTCATCGAAGCGTTCCTGCACACACCATCCCTGTTCCACTTCCATATACCGGTCTTCCGAATGCCAGTGGACGTTTTCTCGCCTGCGCCGGCCTTCCTGAGTTGAGACCGTTTTCAAGTGTGGTGGTAGGCCGGCAGCCGACACCGTTATTTCATAATAACGATAAGGGATGACCCTGAAAATTAGTTTGGTTTTCAGAAATGTAGTAGAAAGACTTGCATCAGATAAAACGTCTGGATGATGAATAGGGACGACTCATTGTAAATGTCCTGAATGCAGGAAGCGCAGTGTCTTCGTCGGAGCTAAAAATGTTTTGGGTATTATTAAAAATTCAAGAAATTCCTACTGACACTTTCGGACACTTCCTGAATCAACTGTTCGTCTGTCCGTTCAGGCGGCTGAAATTTGAAATTTGTGGACAAACAGTCTTCTGGAATAACTCACTTGTTGGGAAGCCAAGATTTGGCTGTACATCTGAAGACGGGTTACTTGCAGATTAGTGGCAGCAATTTCTGCGTTGAGAGCCGAGATCACGTCCTCGTTTGCTTCGTAAACGAGCATCGTTTTGTCGAGGAGTCTACGAGGAGGTTGGCCAGGGTATGGTGGGAAGAGATCGTCCACAGTTCCTCCAAAATGGGAATCTCGGAAATAGCCAATATAAGGCCTTTTGGTGAGTGCGGCAAGCATTTGTTTACGATTTTTCTTTTCCCATTGATCAACCATCGACTGGAAAAGCAAAGTAAAACTCGAAAATTGACCCAGATGAATACCTTTGCGTATTCCATGTCTCCTATTCTCTCAGGATCCCAAGACTCGACGTACGCCTTGGCAGCTTCCACGAAGGTAGGCGGAACAACGTTGGCAGAAGGTCTGAAGAAATTCCGAATAGTTGTCTGGTGCAGTTCCTGCGCTTCTTCCTCGTCCGTTGGGAAAATGTAAATGAACGGCTGGAGATCTCTCTGCAAAAAAATGGATGCAACACATCTTGAAGATGCAACTCACATCAGTAACATCCTCGTGCCTTAAGTGATAAAGCAGATCACTCAAATTGTCAGTGTACTTGCGTGACGATCTTGGCGATTCTGGCTCATTGTCAAGTGGCTCTGTTCTGTGTCTCTCCAGTTGTTTTCTTGCTATCTCTGCCCTTTCGCGCCTCCATTCTTCTCTGAAGAGATCAATTTCCGCTGCTGGATCCACGACTTCCGGGACGGCTGGGTTTACCACTTCTTGAACTGCTGGGTTCACTAGTTCTCGCACGTCCGGGTTTGCGAGTTCTGGAGGGGCTGGGTTTACGGCTTCTGGGACTGCTAGATTCACAAATTCTGGAACGACAGGGTTCACTGGTTCCTGTACAACTGGGTTTGCGAGTTCTGGAACAGCTGGGTTCACGGCTTCTGGGATTGCTGAGTTCGCTGCTTCTGGAACGGCTGAATTTACGTGTTCTGGGACGTCTCGGTTCACAGGTTCCTGGACTGCTGGGTTGAAGGGTTTGGAATCTTCATTCGCAGGAGTGCAACAGAAGCAGCAGAACATGACAGAGAAGAGGCGTTTAAAGAATACTAGAATTCCAATTTCTTCTTTCACCTCATCAGTCTCGAAATGTTCAAGGAGCGGCTGAAAAGAACTCGTTGAACTTCAACAATCTCGGAAATTGAAAGTCATACTTTTCCTTTTTGAGTGAATTTTACTAGAAAATTGTGTGAACGTGACAATTAGACTTTAGTATGTGCATTCTGCCAGTGGGAAGAGAGATATTAAGACGTAAGAATACGTTTCAGAACCTTTTCTTTCTAGCGGAACATTTTATAACTCACACGCGAGACATCCTGCGGTTCGTTTCCAACGCATGGTGTCGAGTCACCATTCTCTTCAGGTGGAGTCGGGTGGAGACTGAAGTCTCGGCCGGGCATTCTGTAAAAAGAATTCAAGACGGACAAAACTGTTTGGATAAGTCACTAAAAAACTAAGAAACAAAAGAAAAACAAGACGATCTGGTGGCAGAAAAATTAGATTAGTCGGCGACACAAATGAAATCCTAGCTTTTATCGGATTAGAATGTTGAATGCAGTTGGAGATCACTGGAAATGTCAAGAAAGGATCATTTACAATCTTATAGACTTGATGTTGATTCAAATTGTCAATACAAATCAAGAAGATAGATTGTTGGAGGTAATGAAGCAAAGATATGTTTTTTTTTCGAAAAAAAGTGTTACGCCTTGTAGGAGCACCTGATGAGTGTGTTACTCATCAGAGTAAACAGGTTCAAATGAGAGGGTCCAGTGAAAAGTAGCACGAATCGACAAAGCTCCACCCATTATATCAATCGTCTAGCTACAAAATCAGTCTAGACGACTTTTGACAGCTACAGTATGATAGCTAGTTTTTCCTAGTACATGAAAAGTGAGGAAGAAGAAAGTGTATTGGATATCCTGTCGAATTCTCATCGTGAATGAAAATGAATGTCAATAAGAATTGTGCCCGGAGTGTTCGAGAATGAGAAAAGTGCGTCAACAGAGAATTATAGACATATGGCAAGAGCAGGTACAATCTAGACATCAAGAAGAGAATGACAACGAGAAGGAGGATCGAATGATCAAGAAAAATAGCATGCGGCTCAGAAGGCAGTTTAGCTGAAAATGCTGAATGGGACTTTTAGAACTTTTAGGAGGTTTGGCTGATGAACCATTCTTCCTCAAAATGTCCATATCCCGCTCAGACAATTTTCACGAGATCGACCAGTGATGTGGAACAAATCAAACAGCAAGATTGAAAGCTCTAAATGAAAGTATTATAATTTTCTTTGGTCCAAATTTTGAGAACGGTAACCCATGCTTGTCGGCGGGACCAAATGATATGGCCGGGTAGACAAGTTTTAACCGACCTTACCGATTAAGGCCGGTTGGAGGTCCGTCAATAAGTATGGGTTACCGTAGCTCAATTTCGACTCCAACTGGCCTAAAATTTGAAACCATGAATTGTGATTTTTTTTTTCCAAAAGCTAGAAAAAAGTGAATCATACTCAAGAAAGTGCAAAAACGATCAAATGTCCAGAAACGAGCAATCAATCAAATTACTAGAAATTTCCAGAGAAAGCGATTTTTAATTTTAATATCAATATCCACGCCTGGTTGTTTGATTTCTTCTACTCTGGCCCTTTTCAGATTTAATTTTTTGGGCACCTCAAGAAAGTGTGTCTAGACAAATTCTGCCCATTTGCAAAGAGCAACTAGTGGCTGCTAGTAGATTAAACATGAGGAATTGGGCGCTCGACTGAAAATGTATCGGATTTTCTGTCGGATTAGAGTATGAGAAGTGGACTAAGACGAAGATGAATAGGGCGTTTCAGTGGAAAGAGTCTTGAAGTCGTACGACAAAAGATAACTTCGGCCACACTCTAGTCAAATGCGGAAGAGAATAGTACTTGGTTGAAAGTAACGAAGGGGAATGAAAAAACGTCTTAAGCGAGAATCAGGATAGAGGGGAATACTTTTCAGAACCTTCTCTTGCTCACGGAACAAATCAAAAACCAAACTCTCGTTGTCACATTAGCAATATCTCTCACTTATAAGAAACTACACACACAGTAAAGTGTCACACTCCTTATTCACACCAAACCTTGGTGAGGGTAAATTTTCAACTTGTTTTTTGTTTCTTACAACGAGATGAGTATCGTGATAACATATTCTGACAATCTGGATGGGAGTCAGTGTTGTCGGAAATCAAACAGTTTTTCCAGTACGATATGACTTGAAATGTTCATTGAGTTGTCCTACCGTATGTCGAGAAAACATAAGGAAATTTCGATTCATCTTCTAGAAGTGGACAACATTTTATAGGTTGACTAGAGATTCTGAAACTTTCCATCACGACACGGACGGTTTGCTGTTAGATATTGTGAAATCCCAGATGTTCGGTTTCATTCAAAAACAGACTTACTTACAGATCACAGACTTACTTACAGCAAAGGAGAACCATAGGCAACTACTCAACTGGGAGCCGTCTGAGAAATGAGAGAAGGTCTCAGAAGATGTGTATAGAAGGGGGTTGGGCTTTTTTCCCTTGGAGCACTCACGTTCACATGGTAACATCGTTTCATGAGAAAAGAGAAAGTGACATTTGCTCCGAATGAGCTTCTGAATAAGAATATGAAATATGAGCTGTATAGATTTGCCTCGGAGAATATGTCAAAATAGATTTCCATTTTTTCCATGGAAATTGAAAGTGACTCGGCTAAAACGTTTTGAAACGTATGAGCGGTTGGAATAGATTCGAGAAAAACGTATATTTCATCTTTCGATCTACTTTAGAAAAGAAATGGCTACAGTAAGACCTGCAGAGAAGTTGTTATTTGTTTCCCTAATACCCGCCCAACCTTTAAAACTTCCTGTCAACCAATCAAGTTTGCAGGACTTTTGCATTTGCAGGGGAGATCAACGGGTTGAGGTTGATCATGAGGCTGGTGACTTTCTCATGTGCCATTGCTCAGCTTCCCATTAGCTACTCAACTTTCTTAGATTGATATTTCGATTTGCAAATTAAAAGGTTAGATGTTGTTTTTCAAAGAGGCGGGTTTTCGAACTTCTGATCTATTCTAGATTGGTGATTTTGAATACAGTAAGCCACGAATGAGGGATTACAAAGTGTGCTGCTAAACAGTTCAAATTTACACTCCCTCTCATCACAATCCCTGTTCCATATAAATTTGCTGGAGTCATTATCCAATTGTAATTACACAAGAAACCGTTTGAGATAGTTTTGGTGTCAATTCGTGCCGGTCATTATGTCATTTCTCGCAACAGTTTTATCCGGCATGTCTTACCCAAAACAGTTTTTGACCTCAACTTTCAACGATGTCTCTTCTGCGTAAATCACACGCCATTCCATTATAATTGCCGATTTTTGCAAACGAAGAGAAGAAATTCTCACAAGTAAACGGTTTTTGATTCTGATCTCCCGACTGTGTCGTCATCGGAATTTGCACGTTGAGAAAAAGGGCGTGGCACTTACTGATCAAATCTTTCGAAATTTCTGGAATCCACACTCAATCCTCTATTCCTGTACTACAAAACAATGGGATTATTGACGTTGATATGTAGGAGTGGAAAGATTAGGAAGATTCGTACACCGAACTTTTAGTTGTGACTAATAATCTTGAAGATTGTAAAACATCAAAAGGGATTTATTCAGTTAACAAATATATAATAATTATAGAAAAAGTTGATGATAAAGAAAAGCTTAAGATTTAAGTCAGAACCGAAACACTGACAAACAAAAAATCAAAATACACAATGAAGCAACAATTAGTGAGATGTGCAGAGTGAATTTTCGTGTCCTCATTAGTGAAATTTCTATACAATTTAGATAAAACATGAGATTACAATTAATGAGCGGATAAATATAGGTAGTGTTTCAATATTTTGAATAAAAGAAATAGATACATCATTACATTGAAAGATACATTAATAGAAACAATTCATGCAACAAAACTAGTACTACAATGTTTCATGCAAAATTTGAAAATAAAGTGCAGAAAACCCGTTGATAAGATAGTTTTGTTGTCTCCCAGTTGAAATTCTTACAACAAAACCAGTGCTGTTCTTGGTTCAAAACCAAGATCAGTATCAGATGACATCATCCGCTGTGTGAGTACCCATCACAAACTTTGTGCTTGACACAAAACAGAAATGATCAAAAAATGTTTTGAACATTTGAGTTATGCTCATAACACAAACTTATATGATGAGAGAGGGTATGTTGGGTTAAAATATGTTATTCAGTACTACTATTTTCCTCAGAAAAAGTTGTAGGTACAGAAAACCCGTGGATTTGATAGTTTTGCTCTCTCCCAGTTGAAATTCTCTCAGCAAAACATTCGGATCTGGACGTTGAGAAATCGAGGCATCCAGATCTATCGAGGTTCTATCGTCACTCCATAAGGGCTCTCGTGAAGAAATTTGAGCTCAAAACAATACTGTGGTGGGCAGGTTTGCACTGAACTCAAATTTAAATCATGAGGCTGGTTAGATGAAAGGGATTAAACTTAAGTTACCAATTTAATGAAAAACCAGACCAATTAAATTAAAAGCGAATCACAGAACAACTAAACCAGAAGTTGAATAGGGTCACTCATCAAAAGATTCTGTGTTCAACATCAGACTAAAATATTCCAATGTTTCCCAGAAGAATTGAAACATCATCGAATTTTGATGAACACAAAATGAAAAGATGAGGTTGATTATACATATTTTAAATTTGCATTCTGTTGGCACATTTCTAAAGGCACACAGACAAAGTTCTCAGGATATCTCGCCGCGCATTTAATCTCTTCCCAGTTCAAATTCGCCGCGCCAAATTTATATATCAATTCGAGCAGCGAAATCGAACTGGGAATAGATCAAATGCGCGGCGCGATATCTTGAGAACATTGTCTGGACGCCTTTGAAAGTGTGCCAACAGAACACAAATTTAAAATATGAACGGGATAATATGATCGGAAATGTTTTCCAGATGAATTTCATCGAAAAAGTCACAAAAACAGAGCTGAAAAAAGAATGAAAACCCGTGAATTTGACAATTTGTTCTCTCCAAAAAACCATTCACAGAACAAATAATCAGCTGCTTGGATGGTCGATATTCACACGTTTTTGATACAAAAACCGAAAATACCAAACTCATCCTGCTCAACAACTTAAACTTAAAGAGATCTGCTTGAATAGGGTCACTCATCAAAAGATTCTGTGTTCAACATCAGACTAAAATATTTCAATGTTCTCCAGAAAAATTGAAACATCATCGAATTTTGGTGAACACAAAATGAAAGGATGAGGTTGATTATACATATATTCAATTTGCATTCTGTTGGCACATTTCTAAAGGCACACAGACAAAGTTCTCAGGATATCTCGCAGCGCATTTGATCTCCTCTCAATTCAAGTTCGCGGCGCCAAATATATTTCAATTCGCGCAGCGAAATCGAACTGGGAATAGATCAATTGCGCGGCGAGATATCCTGAGAACATTGTCTGAGCGCCTTTGAAAGTGTGCCAACATAACGCAAGTTTAAAATATGAACGGAATAATATGATCGAAAAAAAGTTTTCCAGATGAATTTCATCAAAAAAATTGCAAAAAAACAGAACTGAAAAAAGAATGAAAACCCGTGAATAAGACAGTTTTGCTCTCTCCGAGAAACAATTCACAGAACGAAACTGTAGCTGTTCTGGATGGCCAATATTCAAAAGTTTTTGATACAAAAACCAAAATAATGAACTCATCCTACTCAGCAATGTTACTAGACCATTTTGCATAGGGTCACTCATCAAGAAATTCTGTGCTCAACATCCGACTAAAAAATTTCAATGATCTCCAAAAATTGAAACATTAGAGCTTTCTTGTGAGCACAAACTAAAAAGATGAGGTTGGCTATATAATACAGTACATGTTTTTGGTACTGTATGTGGGATTATCATACAAAAAAAAAATTCTAAACCCGTTAAAAAAGTTTCGTTCTCTCCAAATGAACAATTCTTAGAACAAAACTTTTGGATGCTCTTTCATTGAAGAGATCCTGTGGGACACAACAATTGATCATCAGTTTCTCATCTAGAAATTTTGAGTTTCAGACAGAGACTGAAGTTTGCGATATTGGATCCTCCTCATCCAACATCTCAAACTTCAGGTCAGTTTGAAATTCAAACTAAAAAGATGAGTTTGAATCTAGAAAAATGAAAGACTTCTTCGCAAACATGCCTAATGAGAGCAGTAACAAAGTTGATCATTTCACATTTTCTAGTTTCAGAGTATTTTGATATTATGGTTATGAGAAGTATACCCACCCACCATCCACTCCCCAACACCACCGAGGACCTCAATGTCGTTGTTGAATTTAACATTGAAAGAAAGGGTCCAAAGTTATATAAGTGAACTTACAATGAAATCATGCAATGCAAGATTCACTATTTAAAAATCCTACAAAAGCTACAGAAAATACTATAACCCGTCATAAAAACAGTTCTGTTCTCCCCACGAAACATTTCTTGGAACAAAACCAGAGTGCCTTCGATTTCATCTTAAAAAGAGAAATCGATAGAACACTATAGTTATTCGATTTACGTTTTCTCATCATCTAGAAACTTTGGGCTTGATACTGACACTGAAATTTGCTATCCTGGGTCGACCCCATCCAATACGCAAATTTCAGGTCAGTTCAGAACCCAAACTAAAAAGATGATTTTAATGGAATTTGATTATATGTGATCTTTTTTACAAGTTAAAATGAAAAATGCCAACAATGAGGATGTTACTAAAGAATTCAGGTTCTAGAAAAACGGAAGCAATCTTCGCAAACATGCCTAATGAGAGCAGTAACAAAGCATTGGCATTCCGTATATTCTAGTTTTCTGTATTCGTCTTCCCATTATCTAACATTTAAAAATATGGCTCGAAAAGTATACCCACCCACCATCCACTCCCCAACACCACCGAGGACCTCAATGTCGTTCTCGTATTTAACATTGGAAGAAAGGGTCCAAAGATATACGTGAACTCACAATGAAACCATCCATTGCAAGATTCATTTTTTGAGAATCCTAGAAAAACTACAGAAAGTACTATAACCCGCCATAAAAACAGTTCTGTTCTCCCCACGAAACAATTCTTGGAACAGAACCAGAGTGCTTTCGATTTCATCTCAAAAAGAGAAATCGATACAACACAAGAGTTAATTGAGGGACGTTTTCTCACTCATCTAGAAACTTTGGGCTTGATACTGACACTGAAATTTGCGATATTGGGTAAACCGCATCCAATACGCAAATTTCAGGTCAGTTCAGAACCCAAACTAAAAAGATGATTTTAATGGAATTTGATTATATGTGATCTTCTTTACAAGTTGAAAATGATAAATGTCTACAATGAGGATGTCACTAGAGAATTCAGGTTCTAGAAAAACGGAAGCAGTCTTCGCAAACATGCCTAATGAGAGCAGAAACAAAGCATTGACATTCCGTATATTCTAGTTTTCTGAATTTGCCTTTTCATTATCTAACATTTAAAAATATGGTTATGAGAAGTATACCCACCCACCTTCCACTCCCCAACACCACCGAGGACCTCAATGTCGTTGTTGTATTTAACATTGAAAAAAAAGGATCCAAAGATATTTGTAAACTTACAATGAAACCATCCATTGGATGATTCACTTTTTGAGAATCCTAGGAAAACTACAGAAAGTACTATAACCCGTCATAAAAACAGTTCTGCTCTCCCCACGAAACACTTCTTGGAACAGAACCAGAGTGCTTTAGATTTCATTTCAGCAGGAGATTTTGCACAGAGGTACAAAACGCCGTATGAAGAGAAATCGATAAAACAGAATGGTGCTTTAATTTACGCCTTCTCATCTAGAAACCTTGGGTTCGATACTAACACTGAAGTTTGCGATATTGGGTCCTCCGCTTCCAACATCGCAAATTTCAGGTCAGTTCAGAACCCAAACTAAAAAGATGATTTTAATGGAATTTGATTATATGTGATCTTCTTTACAAGTTGAAAATGATAAATGTCAACAATGAAGATGTTACTAGAGAATCCAGGTTCTAGAAAAACGGAAGCAATCTTCGCAAACATGCCTAATGAGAGCAGAAACAAAGCATTGGCATTCCGAAAATTCTAGTGTTCTGTATTCACCTTCGCATCATCTAATATCCACATCTATGGTTCGAGAAGTATACCCACCCACCATCCACTCCCCAACACCACCGAGGACCTCAATGTCGTTGTTGTGATTGACATTGAAAGAAAGGGCCCTAACTGCTACAAGATACCAATAGTTTTGAAAAATGAGACTAAAAAGAATAGTGTGGCCATCATAAGAAAACTTCACAAACGTGCCTAATGAGAGCAGAAATAAAGTTTCGATTTGATGTTGTCGCAACTGTTAATGTGTTTTCTTATCATTCAAAAGTTTGGTTATCGGTGCAGAGCATCGAGTTTTTGTTTATGTTTGTGAATAATTAACTTGATAATTACTACATGAAAAATTTAAAGTACCCACTAAATCAAAAAAAAATCCTGGATGTCCAATAATAGTGTTCAGTACCACAAAAACTATGAAAAACATGGTATAAGGGAAGCTAAAAACTGGAAAGGAAAGACTGAATTTTCGCACAACTCTAAACAAAACTTTCTCAAACTTTAACTTGTTCTCAATCCCCCAAACCTCGAAAATAAAAGTTTCCGTTTTCTGATTTTCGTAGTCAGTTCGATAGACAGCACAGATCTTATTCACCTTGTGTAGCACCTCGAAAAAACACCATGCATCGTGCAGCACTGAAGAGTTGATTCTAGTTCATGCATACATAACAAATAACACAACAGTAGCAACAACAACAACAGAAACAAGATAAAACACAATAATCAGCTATCTTCACAGTCTGTCAATGCTTGGTTCAATTGATATACATCTTTCCAGTGTTGACATCTGATATAATGTATGAAAAATATAGCTTTCCTCCGAAATTTCTTCTGGTTTTCCCTCATCACTCGGTATTCAAAACTGTTTTCATCGCATTCTTCGTAACACCTTTTGACAGTTTTTTCGAGGTCCCCAGTTTCGAAAATGAGGTTGTTGTAGAAAGGTTTCCGTTCGTGTTTTTCGAATGCCAGCACTATATCATAGAAACGATAGGCAATCAGTCCGCTGAAATGATTTACATACTGGCCTTGAAAATTCGGGTATAAAGAAAACGGATGAATGAAAGTTAGGTATGTGATGAGTACCAATGGAAAGATCAGAATTTGGAATGGTGTCTCACATTTCGAAAAAAATGTTGACCATTGAAGCTTAACTACCGCGGTACAAAATAGAAGAATACGTTTGAAGAACTTTTTTTTCCAATGTACACCCAGACAGAATACATTGCAGTACCTCAAAAAAATAAGTATCAAAATTTGATTATTTTCGGTACTAAACAGTGAGGCCAGGGTAAAAATGGTTTCCTGTAGTTCAATGGTTTTAAAGGATTGACGGAAATTTTCAGAGATAATGCCCTTTCTAATCACTCCCCACACAGAAATTGACCACTTACGGGAAATACGCTCCAAATAAAATAAAGTGGCTCGAACACTTTCTCATTTCCATAATCTTGTCAACGGATTGCATGATCTGAAATCAAGTAAACTAAGAACTCATAGATGGTGTTTTCTCACGTACCAAGCCAAGAACTTCTTCTCTAATGATGTCGTCACAGAAGTAAATGGGCTGAAATGAATTTTGAATTAGTGTTTCTTCACTATAATCTCACCATCTGCCCGATAATATCTTCCGATCCTCGTTTCAATTTGACAATCTTCAATCCACAACCTTTCAGACTTGCGTTGATCGAAGCTATCGTTTCTGATGACAGCATCGGCAGAATACAAGAATTCTCTATTATTCTGCGCGGAGGTCGGCCCATCAAAGGCCTCCCTCTCTTCTGAGCTTCGAGGGCGTCTTCGTTTAGGTAATATCTTCTATTAACAGCTTCGAAGAAAACGGAGTTCGCTCGAGTTTCAACTGTACTGAGTAAATCCTTTATCTGCAAAACCTGACTTATTGAGTATAAATGTGAGAAATTGTACTTCATCAGGTTTGGTGTCCTCTCTCAAGTACCAACGAATTCGGCTAACCGCAAATCGAACATGATTAATGCCCTGATGGTCTTCATCAAGTCTTAGGCGCCATTCAAAACTCTCAATATTCCTCTCGTTGAATGGAGCGAGATAAATGAGAGGTTTTCCATGATTCTAAAAAAACTGTTTATGTGAGGCAATACAAACATTTTTATACCTGACGCATTTCAGTGATTTCGCGATTGATATGAAACTTCAAAAAGTCATCGAGCTCACAGAGATTTTCCGGAGAGAAGAGGAATTCTTCCAATGCGGGAACAAGGTGAGACCCGTTTGCGGTCGTCTAAAGTTTACCAAAGTTGGATAAGTTTGACGACTTTTCGCGAGTGATTATTCTTTTTAGGGAATGATGTGAGACGACCATAACACAATGATTTAAAAATTGGATTCCAGAAGCTCATAACTCAAAATTTGAAAACAGCAACGGTGTTCAAAGAATACAGTATCACTCAAAAACATATAGAATTCAATGATTTTCAGTTAAAATACTGTCGATTCTTAGGTCCCTCGGGAATTTGGTTTCCAATTTGACTTTTTGAGAAGTGCTAGTTATACATACATATATAAAAACGGATAACTTTAAAAACCTAGAAACACGAAAAGTTATCTATTCGAATAAATTTATCCTGATTTCATCCCAACTCACTTTGCTTTTCTCTTTCTCCTCGTAGTTGTGTTGGTTTTGCTGCGATTCCTTCGAAGCCGATTCTTTTGCTGCTGGAGCTGGTTTTGGAGTCACCTTTGGAGCGGTTTTTGAAACAGATTTTGGTGCTGGTCCTGGAGGTTTTTTTGAACCTTCTTTTGATGCTGGATTCAGAGCTTGTTGGGAAGTATCTTTCTTAGCTGGTTTTGAAGATGGGTGTGGAGTCGATTTCGTAGTTGGTTGCGAATTTGCTTTTTGAGCGGGTTTTAGAGATGATCCCAGAACAGTGATTTCCGGCTCGACGACTTTAGATGGTGATTTGCGCATACCAGCACCCATCCTACAATCAGAAAAAAATTGCATTTCATGAAAACTCCCCTAATTAAAATACCTTGTAATATGACCCACACAGTTGGCGCAAGAAGACAACAAAAGGAGGCTTCCTAAAAAGAAACATTAAAAAAATATTTATAAGCAAAAATCTGAAAATAAATGTCCCCTGTGGAAACGTTGCTAATGCGTCTAGACCCATGCATCCCTTTCTTTTATTACATCAGTTTCACCTTGACATCTTGATTCAATTCAACGTTGTTTACATTTTACTTTCCGAGTACCTAGTATATCATCTTCGGGTTGATCGAAAATCGTTCACGCTCTTCCACCCTTTTTCTTATCTCCGTGAGGTGGTCTGGTCGAATGTTGCAAAACGGAAGTGGCTACGCGACCTTAGTTCTTTGGGCGCTGTCGGTTTTGCTAATACGGAAACAACACAGCGTTAAACGGTTTGGATGACGCGCGGAGATCTATTTGAAATTAGTGTACGCTAATAGACAATGACAAGAAGATATATAGAGATAGTATGGGAATAAGAAAAGTCAACGCAAGAATGCGAGTATCTGGAGTTTTCGTAAATAAGATAAGAGAAGAAGTGAAATGATTACAGAGTGAGTCTATATTGACGAAAAGAAGTACAAAGATTAGTGTGGAATGTATTATAGTTGTCTGGAAGATAGACTGGCTTCACTAATACAGGATTGCACTTTCATATCGTAATGTAGTTTTCTGACTGGGCTTCTGACTTCATAACACAAATTTCTATTGAATGAGAAATCTCACGTTGGCAATGTCTGGCAGACTCAAATAAATGGTTAGTAGGCTCAAAAGGTCTACATGTCAGACGTTAAGAAACACTCAATAGATCAAAAACAAATTAGTGTTTTGAAAAGAGTCTCAAAATAAATCAACTACTATACTCTCCGTTTGTCAATATCGTCAAGAAGCTTCAAA
Source organism: Caenorhabditis sp. 40 LS-2015 (assembly GCA_900536305.3). Classification (NCBI taxonomy): domain Eukaryota; kingdom Metazoa; phylum Nematoda; class Chromadorea; order Rhabditida; family Rhabditidae; genus Caenorhabditis; species Caenorhabditis tribulationis. The sequence continues at coordinate 167,132 of LR543556.1, read as the reverse complement.
GCCCTTCAATTAGAATAGTCCCTCAAGTCAAAAAACCTTAGGATGAGTAGTTTACGAGGTCCCCAAACCGAGGTTGACGTCTGTCTAAAAGGAAAATGAAATATGAATAGGTGGACAGATCCGGGTAAAATTGACCAGAGAAAAAAGAAAATTCATATTTTGTCGGGGACCAACGCACAAATTATGAAAGTGTTTTCGCATCTTATTTCAATTCTGCACGAAGCAGTAGAGAAACACAATTGTGATTTGGTGGTCCCCAAAACGTGCTCAACATAGTTCAAAGCTGTGCCTCTCATTTTCCAATCAAGAAAGAAAAACGGCGGAGAACAACTGTGAGCCTGAGAAATCAGATAACAGATAATCTCAATACATGGAAGGAGATTAGAAAAAAACTCTGTAAGAATGCACGGGCGGTCAACACGTTTCTCACAACACCATAGTCTAGTCAGCGATTCTAATCATTCAGATACAAGTCCGAAATAGCAAAAAATTCAGAATCTTTCCAAACCACCTCACTTCTCGAAGTGTCACTGCGTGTGACCAAAAATTATTTTGAGGAAATGACTAGTATCCGTTTTTTTTTTCTGTTCTAGACTTATCATGTACTCACAGAAAAACTGACGTTGCGGAAATCATAAGTAGACTCAAAAATTATAAAAAAAACAGCAGACACGGGAAAAATATCCAAAGTTTACAGAAAAGCGGAAGCTCATCATAACAAACGAAATGGATACCGAGTCACAAACTACATGGCAGAAAAGAAATGGGTTTACACTAGACACTCGTACTTGGACAGCGACTTATTCGTTGTTCGCTGAAAATTCTAAAAATATCAAACCGCACACAAATTTTCCTAGACGACATCTAAGTCTCGAGACATCCGAATAATCTTCAAAGCAGATTAGCTTACTAGTTCACCAAACTATGTTCTTTTTTGTTCGAAACAAAAACTCTTACTCACTATTGCAAAGAGAATTCACGGAGGCGTGTGATCAAACGGCACACATCAAGACCAGTCACGAAATTATACAGTAGGATTGGAGCCTAGAAAACGTCTAGTCTGCAATTACGCCCAAGCTCATATGATTTTTTGCAAATGTGAAAAAATTGGGAAGTCGTTGTACTTTAAATGTTTCCAAGAATCTGTGTCAAGAGATCGTTTCGCATTGAACTGATAGCCCATGAGACACCAGTATGAAGAAAAGTGATCTTTATGGGTACATCAAAACATCAGTGAGGAAAACAGTTAAAGTTGGATCTGTTGACACCCTACGAAACTTATCACCTCGACTTATCCTATACACAACTCAAATAGGTGGAGATAACATCTACAGACAAACTATACAAATCTTTTGCTTGTCTGAACTGCTTTCTATGCAGAACCATTCCAAATCAAGAAAATACATTAATTATAGCTCATGTAGTTTTGATCCCTTGGTGATTTAGCAGCGAAACTATTCAAAGAGTAGTCGATTTTTCGAATGACGAGTTGATGGTTGCAAAGAAAGTTACCCGCAAGTGTGCGAGTTGCACGAGAACATTGCTCACAAACCAGGAAGGTTCTCACGATGCTCCCACTGCTCTGACTGTTGTGAGTTCTGTTCCAGAAACTACATCAAAAAATGTTTTCAAAATTTTCTCACAAAACCTCCCACGGAAAACATCGACAACGAGTTCATTTACTGAGACAATGAAAAATTGACAGCCTTCAATTCTGATAGTGATACGGATCAGAGTTTGTATATTTCCAAATGCGAAAATCTACCGAACTTCAAACACTGCTCACCTTTTTTTCTCCCTGAAGGTTCCTTGACGACGGCAAAATAATAATAATACGATTGAAAAGAGAAAGAGACGACTGAATGTGGCTCTTTTACGAGAAAAAGAAGGCTCATCGGAAGGGATCCATGGAAACAGATTGCTCATATGCGCTTTTCGTTGCCTGTCGGTGTATGGGATAAATCTTCAGAAGCATATCCCTTTTTCCGAAACCCATGGTTATGAGCAGGTGCGAGTCTGGCATCAACAGCAACTGGTGAGAAACGAAAATCGTATAATTGGTCTTTATAATCTTCCGATGCGGTTCACGTGTGATGAAGGCAAGGGTCGGATAGCGAAAATGCTCAGAACAAACCGAAAGATAGACAATTTAGGATTCTTGTGAAACAAATTTTTTTAGCCTTCATTAACTCCTATCGCATACCAATTGTTTGTAGGAAAATAGTATGTCCTTTTTCTACTCTGCAATTTTACAGTTGGTCCCCGAATCGCGAGAAATAAATCAACACCTCGAGACTTTCAGATTGATTGAGGAAATCCACTTTGAATAGTAACAGTCTCATGATCTAGCGTTTGACAGCGCTCTTAAGAAAGGCATGATTACTAATCAGAATCCAATAGTCTCTCGGAATGAAGTGTGGCTCAAAAACTGTTGGCATTGCCCTTCCTTCTTCTAGATTGATATCTTTGTGGTGTGAACAGCTGTTCTTAGAACAATAATTTTCTTTCTGAGGTTGACCTTGCATACTCTCTCGACATTATAACAATTTTTTTCCTGCAGATGATTCTTCAAGAGATGTTGACCGGGCCATAGACCCAGATGACTAAACGAATAGGATGGAAAACACACTGTCGACGCGTGACCACGCCCACTTACTATCTTACCCACACACGCCCCCCACAAGGCCCAAAATGCATTCAGATATTCAGAATCCGGGTGTTGGAATAAAGTGGAGGCTGATCTAGAGGTGGTCGAGACGAGGTGTCGGCGAACTCAAAGGCTTTCGCTTGTCTAAACCACAACTCTGGTAGTCTCTGTTCAAAGCAGCATGAGCTGTTTATATTGACCAAATACTGTTCTTGTTTGGTCGCCTTCTCTGATTTTCCGAACATTCAATCTCTCCATTGGGAATTCGAACTTAGTTCGCTAAATTGCTCAAGAATAGTTTGTCCATGAGCATAGAGGAGTATTTCACCCAACACACCATAATTAAATCTGAGCGCAACTAGTTATTAAAGGATTTCATTCAGCGGGTTTCTCATGATCTACCACCTGACACCCCTCATTAGTAACGCGAGGTGAGTAATAAGAGCTCGGTTTCATCAACATCCGGAAGTGTATAGTGAGTCCCCTAGAGACGGTGAATGTCTGTATACTTTATATAGTGTGCCAGTCTCATGATCTACCACCTGACACCCCTCATTAGCAACGGGAGGTGAGTAATAAGAGCTCGGTTTCATCAACATCCGGAAGTGTATAGTGAGTCCCCTAGAGACGGTAGATCTCTATCACCTGACACCCCTCATTAGAAACAGGAGCTGAATAACGAGAGCTTAATTCCATACAGCGGGTCCCCTAGAAACGGGAAGAGTGTCAACAGCATGCGATTTATAGAAAAATAGGATATTTTGGAATTATTATTGCCAAGGTATTCTCCACACGGAAGGTACGAGTGACAAGGATGCGGAATGCGACAAACACTTTTAAATACCAACTGATCAATTTTGAAGACTGGAATAATAAAAGAGGATTAAAATCGTCTCATTTCTTTAGTGGTTACTGTAGACTATCCCTGATTAAGATTACTGTTTCTGAAACCTTAAGTATTTTTACACTTTACTGTGATTGCTACAGACTCTAACACAACTATAATAATTCTTTTCAAAGTTTCAGTTTATCATTAGCTATCAGGGCAAACTTTTCGCTGTCCTGCTACTTAAGTTATGTGCTTACGAACATATTTCCACTATCTCCTATATCACTCACTCAGGAAGTAGCATCCAGCAAACTTTGAAACACATCTGGTCGGAAGAAACAGAATATAAGTTTCCCATAACTAACAGAGGAATACTTCACACAGCAATCTATAGAGAAAAGTGAGTAGAATGAGCTTTCCATACGGCTTTTATAGTGTGCTAGTCTCATGATTTACCACCTGACACCCTCTCATTAGCTACCGGAGTTGGCTAATGAGAGCCCGATTTCATCAATATCCAAAAGTGTATAGTGGGTCCCTCGAGAGACGGCACACGTGATTATGTACTTTGAAGAAAATCAAATGTTACCCAGAATCTCCTTTATTGTCAATGAACTCGGTCCTCTCTTATATCGCGCAGTGGATACATGAAATGGCTATGATCCAAAAAATCATCAGCTCGATTTCCCTAGATGCTCAATTTCTTGTAGTTTAGATTTAGAGTACAGAAACAGACGTCAACTCTCTCAGAATACGCCTAAAGTTCGATTTCATTGAGTCTCGACGACTCAGTTAATTGCAAGCAGATAGAGTCGTGGCTCTTTGAATGGGTTTTTCAGCAAATGTTGCAATGGAATTCATCCAATTATACGCCGTGATCTCTTCACTACATCTTTCAAGTCATGCGCCTACAAGTATGTTCACAATATCCCCGATATCACTCACTTAGGCAGTAGCATCCAGAAAATTTCGAAACACATTTGGTCGGAAGAAAGAGAATATAAGTCTCCCATAAGAACAGAGGAAAACTTCACACAGCAATCTATAGATAAGACTGAGTAGAATGAGCTTTCCATACGGATTATATAGTGTGCCAGTCTCATGATCTACCACCTGACACCCTCTCATTAGCAACGGGAGCTGGCTAATGAGAGCCCAATTCCATATAACGGGTCCCCTAGAGACGGGAGATGTGCCAACAGCCTGTGATTAAGAGGAAAATGGGACATTTTGAAGTTCTAATTGCCAAGATATTGTGAGGCAGATACGAGTGGTACGAATGCAAAAGCGAAAAGCAATCCTGAGATCAACTGATCAGTTTTGAAAATCGAGAGAGAGTGGAGGACAGAATGATAAAAAAGATGTTAGACCATCTCACCCTTCCAGTGGCTACTGTAGAGTATCCCTGATTACGATCAGTGTCTCTCAACACCTAACTTTTAGTTTCCTTTCAATGTGGTGTCTATAGACTTTAACCCATCTTCTGTAATTCTTTTCAATGTTTTGGAAAATGTTATCAATCATTGAACGACCATACTAATACTATGCAGATTTCGAATCAAACAATATGAAACACCCTCGTATGCAGAATGAACATTTCTCACCTTGATCGTGCCATCCCCCAAACTTCGAAGTCGAAGAGGTTAAGCAATAAGTAGATCTCCACCATTGCGGTGGAAGTCTATCCCGTCAAATCATGACTCAGAGTGAGCAAGATGAAGCTCCGCGCCACTTTATATAGTGTTGCTCTGGTCTCGTGCTTTTCGCTCGTACCTGACACCTCCCTCCATTACCTAGCGGAGGATGTCGATAACAATCAGATTCTGTTGACATCCGAGTCGAAATACGAAATTTCTTATGAAGCTTGGTCAGGAAATACAATGTAGAGAGGAGAGAGTCTGAGAATCTGAGAAATCATGATATTAGTCTAGACATTAATCATGATTTGGGAGTATATAGTAGATCCCCGAGGTGCATTGCGGCTGGAGTAATTAGCTCGGATTATTGGAGTCTGAAGCTGAAGATGGATATGAATTGTGAAATTTATGACATCATAATATCATGTTCGATAAAACTGGAAAAACTCTCGAATTTAGAACTCAAGATATTTTGGTTTCTTTTTTGCACTTTTCTTCATTCTACCAGGTTCATCTCGGTTCCTGCAACAGATACAAAAAAATCTCAACTAACAAAATGCTTTTCTCATCGTGCTGAGAATGCACTACGAGATGAAGCATATGAGGTCTATCAGCTTTCTGACCGTGAATGAAAAAAATTGCAAGGTGTTTTCTTACTAGGAGATTACTCGTGGTATCCAGTTGAACTTTGTCTCATAATTCGGTCCGAAGTAAATTTAATGTGGCAGATTTTCATTTCAGAATATGGACCTAAATACTCGATTTTACCTTGAGTCGAGTTATGGTGAGATGTTCAACTGGGTACCTCGAGTAATCTCCTAGTGAGAGAAAACTCGGATTACGAGTTTTTTTTTTTGCAGTGAGAATAAGTCGACGAATAGAGGCGGATGGGCAAGACCAATTGTACTCATCAGAGTTAGATGACAATCTCATGTTATACGGAAACATGATTGCTGCTTGGAAATTTTAAGACAATCCTCGAAATAGCGAAATGAACTTCCAAAAAATCAAATGAAGTCAGATGAGTTCACCCTTTTGAATTCCTCTGTTTCCCAGCCCAATATGATGTCATTTGTTAATGTGTCGAGAAGGATATCGCAACAGAAAACCCTAAATTCTCAATTATTGAAATGTGACGTCACTCGTTGATTGTTTATACTGATATATCAAGTTATGAGACCACAATAAATGCTCATACAAACAGGAGGATTCAAACATACGTGAGGATTCACATTCAACAGATCAACTAAGGCTGGAAATTGAGTCGAACCATCTTCAATAACTTCAAGCTCGACGCCGTAACAATTACCGATTGAGAAGGGAAGACGTGATTGATTTCACAGTAGAGATCATTCGGCTTGCTTTGATCATTCAATCCGATGAATTCCGGTGATGACTCTTTGGAAACGTTCATGCCAAGCAGTTCGCCGTTGTGATTAAATATGGGACCACCGCAAAACCCTTTTTGGGTTACACTGCTGCCAAGAATTCGGCCCTCATTATCGAGACGAACTGACGACACGATTCCATCGAGAATCTCACATGTCCAGTCCGGCTTTGAGAAGCCCTGCAAAAAAGGCAAATTATAAAACTCTTTCAACGACAAAAAATTACCAATAGAAAATATTTTTCCGATTTTTGTGGAAGAGCAATTGTTGGAGGCTCATTAACAAGGGGTACGTCAGAAAACACCGCAACGAAGTCCCTGGCAGTATCAAACGCCACCACTTCCGTTCGAAATTCTACTCCGGATTGATTGCATATGATTACAGCTTGATTCTGAATAATGAGTGTATTAGATTAAAATTGTAAATGCTAAAAAACATACTTCAGATGAATCCGGATTCAATTTTTGGTGAACACCGTGACTATAGCTGACTGCAAGGTGCGATGAAATAACTGTGAAGCAAGCCATGGACTCGGACTTTTCGTAGAACAGACATTTTTCCATTTTCTGAAGAAGATCTTCATATCCTGAAAATAACATAACATTAGAGAACTTTGAATACTAGGTTCTTATCGAAGTCAATAAAATCAATAAAAATGCACACCGGTTGGCACACAGGTCGCTGCTTGCGTTCCTAGTTGCCATGGTATTCTGTCCGACTCAGCTGTGAAAACCATACTAGGGAAATTTGTCGGGAGCAGGAAACAAGGTTCCGGTGCGAGGCGAGTTCTAAATTATATGAAATTTAAGCAGAAATGCTTCAAAATGTGACTTACTCGCATCCTTTTAGACGACCATCGACTTCATATGACAGAGATAATACCGAATCAGGATGAAGAAGAAAATGACTTCTGATTGTGCTATGTGTCAAGAAGTTGCAGGATAAGTCGAATTCCCCGTTACCGTGATCCATTTTGACTTGAACTGTTGTAGTCATTGTCAAATCTGAAAACAAGAAAAGTTATCTGAAAACAAAAACCTAGTGCTATAGGGTTGAGGGGGAGAGGACCCCCTTTTTCCCGATTTTTGAGCAGGACTTCGGGGTTTTTGAAGCCTGATATGAAAGAGTGCGATACACAGTTCCAGAGACAACTTAGTTATTAAAGCGTTTCTTGAATTGTAACACTATTAATACTATTAGGTAATACTATTAGGAAAAAATGTCCCCACCCCCCAAATATTCGACAAGTTTGAGAGAGAGAGAGGGAAAGTAGAAAACGTTGTTAGCGAACTCAAAATTAAGGAAAAAATAACAGTGATTATCACGTGAAAACGCAAAATTCAGAAATCTCTTTTATTCACAAAGTATTCACAATGCTAAACTAGCTGAACGCGACGCGACACGCAAACGGGTTGGGCTAGAGTGGTAGAGTGATGAGAGGACGGTTGGGCTAGAGTGGTAGAGTGATGAGAGGAATGCGCGAGCAGAGACGCAGAGGATGGCGGCGAGAGACAGTCAACGAACCAGTGAAATGTCCATGAGACCTTTGAAAACCGGAAAGAGCCGAAGCTCGGCCCCCAACCACGATGACAGTTTTCCCGGAAAACTCTTTAATGCGACTCTTCTGGTGTTAAGAGGAGCTTTTGAACAAGAAGTATCGTTGACAGTCTACCATCCACATACCGTCGATCCCAATCAGAACACCGACGGCGGACTGGATCAAAAAGATAATCACTGGAAATGAGAAGTGGGTGCTGTTTGCCAACGAAAACAGAAAAAGGGAATGGGTCCCTGCAGAAGAAGCGGCTGTACCAGAACTTCATACTCTTACATGTCAACGGAAAACAATTTGTTCTGCCTCACCAGCCCTACTCTCCTGACGGCACCAACTGATTACCAACATCCCACAACTTTGAATGGAAAACGATTCTCTGGGAGGTTTCTTCTGGGGTTCATCTGCGCTGTGTGTTTTTTCTCAATCGAAAGTTGTACTATTCTGAAGTTCCAACGAACAGTTACCACCTGTTGTCCTATCCCATTTGTACTTGTCAATCTGTCCGTAAGGTTACGAACCTTGAACGAAATGTGTTTACACAGCTGTATTCTCAGTTCCCACATCTCCACCTCAATACAAAAGTGCTAAAAATGTTTCCAATGACTCCACTCTTATTCTTAGGATTAGGTTTACGTGTGTGTATGTGTGTATGTATGTGCCTCTCTCATCATGAGGCCGGACACTTCTTCTCTCTGGGGGCCACCATGACAGTGCATCGATCATTTGAGTGGATTAGCGTGCAACGGAATGTCCGCACTGTCCATTAATTGTTGAGTACGCTTCGAAACACCCGCAATTATATTGGGGCGAAATGTTTCTCCGGTGGCAGGTTTTGTGTTTTTTGAGATCATAATCTCGTATGAACATTTTTAGATGGTTAGATAAATGTATAGCTTTTGAATTTGAAACGTATTCGTTTTGTCTTCAAAGCTCATTTTTAGTTCTTATATTTGTGTTTGTCAGTCACTTTTCAAATCTAGAAGAAGAATCACATTTTCGTTTTCTTTCTGCTAGTATTTTTTTACTAATCCTTCCGTTTTCTGTAAGGACCCACTTCATCATCTCATTGCGCAGAAGCCGGGGCAAACATACTGATATGTATGTCATCCCTTCGCTACGCCATCCTCTTGATCTGACGGCGACATCAAAGAGAGAGAAACGTCTTCTCTGACCCCTCCACGAGATTTTTTTGAGCGCACCGTTCGTCGGAGACACAACGCGCAAACGTCCTATCGTCGCGTTCCATTTGGTCATCAAACACGCATATAAACACTCGCACACACACAAATACGTCTCGATGCCATATGGTGTCTTGACGAGCTGCAGTATTATTATTATGAGCGATTGACTTTTATGGAAACGCATGGATAACGTCTTTTTGGGCTTTTTTTTGTTCGTATCGTTTTGAATCCATTCCATCTTGATGGCTATGACATTACGTAGACGATATCTTGATGACGCATTTGTTTTTATTCGCGGGTTATTCTCGTTCAGATCAAGTTCGGATTAGTTTTGAAACAAAAGTTTATCGTTGGAAAGTTGTTCAAACACAATGAACATTGTTTCGAAATTTCTATTATTGAAGTTCTATTACTTTTGAGTTTTATCAAAGGATTACTCCGTACCGAAATTTCACAGTTCCATATAGGTAACCAAGTATAAAGCCTCCAAATATCATAATAATGAGATTCAAAAACTGTTTCTAAAAACCCGAAAACTTGCATGATTTGAACTATTTTTTTGAAACATAAAATGTGGATTTTTCGTACATTTTTTCGTGTTCATGAGTGGCAAAATTCTGAAAAAAGGATTCTTCGATGCGATTTTTCGAGTGTTTCGAGGTTTTTTTCGTTGTCTCGAAGTCATCTTTTAACGTTTACAGTTAAATTATATGAATTTCTTTTTTTCTAACAGATTAAGTAGGTCATTGATTATATCGCAACTCAACTGTCAACTTTTGACATTACAATACATTCCTGCCTCACTTAATTGTATTCAAATTCTTGACCATGAGTCCTTGGTTTCTTCTCGTTTCCCTCTCGTTCTATCTCCGAATGAACCTAATCCGGTGTGCGATGCGCACCTGCTACGGGGCAACAGTCTTTCTATTATGTCATAAACACATGGCAGTATGTGACCTCATTGTCCCGCCATGCAGCTCATAACGGTGAAGGGAAAAACCTCTGCTGCTACGGCAATTAAGATGTGCCTGTGGGCACATGAATGCCCCTTTCCTCCACTTCCTCAGTGGACGGGGAGATTGATCTAGGCCGAGAAAAGTTTATGTTTGCGTAGGAGGAAATATATTTTTTCTTATAATGGATTCCAAATAGAAACGAATGACAGATTCCAACATTTTTTTTTGGCGATTCCCTTCCTCATTTTTTTTTCGTCTTACCAAAAAGACAGAAACTTAGGGGAGATGTAATTGAATCATCTCTTCTCTCCTCGTCTTCCAAACTGTATCATCAACCACCTGGAAACAGAAGCAATTACTCATTGCCTCCTCGTCTCTCCATATTTTCGCAAAGTTTCCGAGGGTGTGTTTCCGTTTTCTTTTTAAAATTGTTGGCCTTGTTTGAATCGCCTTTTTTGTTTCTTATCAAGTGTTGCCTTTCACCATATAAACGGTGTTGCTTGCATTTCCATATGTTGCGATTCGAAATCGTATTAGATGAAGGTATTACTCTGAAATGTGTTTCTGTAGAATTTTGGACGCCATTCCGTTTTGCTTTTCCAAGTTTTGTTTGCATTTTTAGAATTGTTATACCAAACGCAATCCGGGGAAAAAAAAATGATGAGTCAGGTTTAGTTATATGCTAGATTGTCAAAAAATTTCCATGCATATTGTTAAGCTTTTGTATCAACTTTTGTGTCAAATTTGTTTAAAACGAGAAGCGAATTCAGGCTGGCTTAGTTTGAAACATTTTCAGACGTCGTCAATATAATTTCTTTCTACAAGTTGGCGGAGGTGAAACAAAGCTCGAATTCTAATCTATATTCGTGCCAAATTTGGGAGACGTCGTTTTACGACTTCTTCATTTCACACCCTAAAAACAAGTATCTGTCACAAGGAAACTGGTGACATTGTTCCGGACGCTCCACACGCAACACAATAGCCAATATTGAGCGTCTACTTGCTCAACGTCAGCACACATCGCATACATACTCTTGAGGATATATAAGAAAACGGAGACCATTGCTTCCATTTCCTCCTCCATCCATCTGACCTCTGTCCCAGAAATATAGGAGAGAAGGATGAACGTGGCAACAAATCATTTTTTCAGAATATTTTTACCAATTCACAAACCTCAAGAGCAACATAAGATAATATTTTTGTGACTCTCAGACATCGTATATATTCTTTGTAATAAGAATCTTCTAACATCCACAAAGCTTCCTTCCTTTGAGCCAATTTGTCCCATGTCTTGCTGAACTTTGACAGAAACAGGTGGCTTTCCCCTTCGCTTGTCACAAAATGAAGTTCCTCACCATTAAAACTGGGAGGGGAGAGACGAAATTGTCCGAAAGAAATCTGGCCACCACTTTTTCTCATAAATTCCCCCCCATCTCCTCCCTTGGAGCAATGCGAGCAATTCTTCGGCGTCACTCGAGTTGAAACTGAATAGTTGCTGCCCGCCCGCTGGACACTGGTCACCATTATTATTCTTCCCTCTCCAAGTTCGTTTTCGGCATTTTTATTATGAGAATGGCTTATTTGCATATGAATAGTTTGACACTACATAATCAAGTAGAAAGCAAAATAGGAAAGAAGAGAAATCGCCTCGTTTGTGTTCGAATCGTAGTAGTTCCCAGCAGTCTTCTAAAATTTGTCGAGGAAAATGTAATAGAACCCTTTTCGTCCACTATCCATTATTCACTAGACCCCCCCCCCCCTCTCTTCCATTGGTCTACTTGTTCAAGTCTCCATCCACGCACTAATGTCAGGAATGATTCATCTTCCGAAACTCCCCACACGTACTATTTGAAACCAAAACACTAGGCACCCATTTCAACACTTTTTATCTAAGCATATACACATACAGAGATCGTTGTCAGTGTCAGTTTTCGGAAGACGAAAACGAAGAAAACGAAAGACAGATGAATGTGTGTATGTTTCTGTTTCAAAAGCAAGATGATGAGTAATCCCCTAAGTATCCCATTCGTTTCCTTGTCTTTTTGGAGACGATTTACATGGGGGAAGGTTTCGTCCCATTTTCTTCAATTTCACATTACGAAATGGGGTATGGCGAGTAGAAGAAACCTTTCATTTAAAGTCACTTTAATTTAAATAAGTGAAATCTGATGAAGTTCCACATTTGGCTCATCAGTTTATGAAACAATAACTTTTCTTGTCCAATACCTTGACTAATGTCTCATGACTCATCCTCCTACATTATCACATGTTTAAATTTTCTCCACCTTGCGATTCCATCTCCTTTTCTAGATTATTCTCACTTTCCCATCTTTTTGATCGAAATCACGCTCATCATTTTTCAAAGATTTTGATGGTTTCAGATCTCGTTTCTATGCTTATTATCTCTTTCGGGTTTTTATTATCAGCAAAATGCATCTCGGGATATTTGATCTACCAGTCTTGAAGCTGCGCCCAAAGTTGTGAATTGATGATTAAAAGTGCGATGGTTGACTTCTTGTTAGGGAAGAAAATTTTCGCGGATACATGAACTGTAAAAAAATGAAAAATTCTTCCAAATTTTGTCAACACCGTTATTATCCATTCACCTATGAAACGTTTTCCAGAAGAAACTAAACATTAATCATCATTTGTCTGACACGACAACATTCCAGCCGACTCGAATTTGTTGTCGATTCTTTCATCCTCCCAATCGATTCTCTTCCAATACCAAAGCTCCCATCGAGAATTTCATTTCGATTCTTCTTCTCAACTTTTGTGTTCTCTTATCACTTCTCCTCCGACCCTTCCGACTTTCTCCCAGTCCGTCCAGAAGTGTAAGAATAGAGAGAGAGAGAGAGAGAGAGTCGGGCATGATGATTGCTGATAACATATAACACCTCTGTTTTCTCTAAACCTCTTCCATTCAAACCGTGAGAATTAAAGATACCTTTTTATGGGGTAAACAGTACGGTCAGTGCCCGCCATCCTTCTTTTCTTCACGGGCCATGTTGTTTTTGTTAGTGTGTGTCATTTGTGTTATTGGTATAGAACGGTTGAGAGAGCAAGAGACGCAGGCAGTAAAACGAGGGTGGTCGTCAGATTCGGCACATTTAGTGTTGCATTCAATGCGCAGAAATCCACGACATTCAGTGTTGTTTTGGCCGCCCTCCTGCGTCACCACTCGGCAACAGTTGAACCAGAACCACTGACTGACCCTGGTTTCTTTTTGGCGTCCCGTGTTGCCTGCGTATCACCCTCTCTCTCACTTGGTTCTTTTTTCTCGCCGGTCCTCTTACTCATCTCCTGTTACAATTTGCACTACGCTATCCCCGCTTTCATTTTCCCTCATCTTCGCCGCCGTTGTTCCCTCATATCCTCTAGTCGTTTGCCGCTCTTTTTATTACCACCAATAACTGTTTTTTTTTTCCCTAGCGTTCTGTCGTCCACCTGGCATTGCGCGGGTAATGAGACAGTTCGAACATAACATATAGTATGTTTTTATTGCCGTATTTGTTATATACATTTTCACATCTATTGGTTAGCTCTATAATGTCTTGTTTCAGGTTTTACAACTATGGAAGCCGTCGCCGAGCACGACTTCGAAGCCGGTTCCCCCGACGAACTTTCTTTCAAGAGAGGATGCGTTCTCAAAGTGTTGAATAAAGACGAAGATCCGCACTGGTACAAAGCGGAGCTAGATGGCGTCGAGGGATTCATTCCGTCTAATTACATTCGCATGACGGATTGTAGTTGGTAAGTTTTGGTTTGGAAAATTTTTTTGAACAGCTTGCTTCATAAATAAGTTCATAGATCAAATCTTTTCTTTTGAATTGATCAATCAAAGTCACTTCCAGTAAGATTAACCGAGTTTTTGTCCCCCACGCATTGTTTGCTATTTGCACACTGCGCGGCAGCAATAACAGACAGAGCATTCAACAAACACATAGTCTTATTTCTTCCAGGTACCTCGGAAAAATCACGCGGAACGATGCCGAGGTTCTTCTGAAAAAGCCGACCGTTCGCGATGGACACTTCCTCGTTCGTCAATGTGAAAGCAGTCCCGGAGAGTTCTCGATTAGCGTACGATTCCAAGATTCCGTTCAACATTTCAAAGTGCTTCGCGATCAAATTGGAAAATACTACTTGTGGGCTGTCAAATTCAATTCCTTGAATGAGCTTGTAACATACCATAGGTGAGTGATAAAAAAGAGATTTGAAAAATCATTAAATGCATTTCAGAACGGCATCTGTATCTCGGACACACACGATTCTGCTGGCGGATATGAATGTGGAGACGAAATTTGTGCAGGCACTATTTGATTTCAACCCACAAGAGACTGGAGAGCTGGCTTTCAAGCGAGGAGATGTCATTACATGTAAGTCGTTCAAAATTGAAAAATTCCGAATTGCGAAAAAAAAAGATTTTCGACGAGGCTTGTTTTTTCAACCAATCGGCTGTCAGTTTTGAGATTGCTGAAATAACTGCAAGAGATTCAAAAAGACTTCCAGTCAGATTTCGGTAGTTCGAAACTCATGAGGGTTTCCGTGATATGCGGTCTTCACTTATGTTTGGTTCTGAAACCTAAAATAAGGCATGTCATGCCAAAACGATCAAACGACTGTTGGCAAATAACTCCACCGTTGAATGAGAATTCATGTCAAATTCAATATCAAATGACATCTCTTGATGAGTTCTATTTTACTCTGGTGTGAAGCACGGAATGGAACTTCAGTATATAACGAGCTTACTTTACCTTTCATTAAGTGCAGACAGTGCCAATTTCAAATAAAAGATTATTCGCAGATATTTTGAAGTTGGAAACACGCTCTTCCTCTTTCCGATGATACCCATTATGTACTCGGGTCCATTTCACGTTCGCAACATTTCCTAGTTAGACAACGATAATTGGTTTTGAAACTTCAAAACTCTATTAATTGTTAACCTTTAGATCGGACAAATAAACCTCTTGAAAATGCAAATCCCAAACAGCACTGCTCAAAGTTTCTCATTTTTCAGTAATCAACAAAGATGATCCAAACTGGTGGGAGGGATCGCTGAACAACCGTCGTGGAATATTTCCCTCCAACTACGTGTGCCCCTACAACAGTGTCAAAATCAACCCGACCCAACAGGCGGCTCCTGGCTTTACGTTCGCCACGTAGAGAACCTTTCAAAAGCTTTCAACCAGCACGAGTTCAACCTCAAGCAATAGTAGGATAATAAGCCTAATGATAATAATCCCCCCGATTTCTTGTCACACACATTCTCTGGGTAATAAGTCTACCAATCCTCTAGTTTACCATTTTTTTATTCCATGATTTTGCATCCTTGTCTTTTCATTTCTTCGAATTCAACTTCCATTGACAACGAATCGATGGTCATTTCATCGGATTCGTTGCCTATGATAACATTCTTGTTGCGTGTGTTATCACCCAGCCTTTCTTTTCGATTGCCTTCCCCCAATACACCCCCACACGCACACGGATCTATCCAGCGATTAGATACTCTGACACAATACTCAGAGATACTGTTTGCTATACTTGTTTTTTCGTTTCCATTTCTGTCATAGTCTCTTTGCCATTTCTCCCCACCTCATGTCCTTTTTTGCACACAATTCGCAATATAAGCAACCTAATTTTCACGACACTTCGTTCGGTGCTACAATTTTCGGTTCTCTCCCAGCCACACTTTCTCATCGTGTTGCGATAGTTTTATCACTTCATTCATTAAACCATGTTAACTTTTTTCTGATATTCATACACTTCACCCTTTGCCTTCTTGCTTTTATGTTTTCTAATCAGTGTAGTATTTTTTTTCAATATTTGAAGTTTTGACTATTTTTGACTTGAACAAATCTGTATAAATTAAACTTTCAAAAGAGAAACCCGAACATGTGTAAAGAACAAAAGGAAGAATCCTTATCTGATGATCTGCGGAAAACATGTTTGGAATCTTTGAAAAATATTTTCTTATGTGAGAAGAATTCACATCCGTCTTCTCAAAACTTTATTAACTCTTTTTGAAACGAGAAAAAAAAAAACAAAACTCGAAGCAAAAAAGCAATCATGTTTCGAGGACACTTGAGACGAAAACGTTTCATTGAAAGAGGAGTCAAGCCGCGTCGTTGCTCTCACCACGTGAGCTCATTTTTGCTTTTCCTCTGCACCTTTTCACTCTTTTCTCTTCCTCTGTTTTTCTCATTGCTTCAAAACAACAACAATTTGTATATTTCAGAAACGAAAAAATGGCGTTCGATCCGGATCAGCCTCGATACGATCAATCGACGTTTTATGGACGACTTCGCCACTTTGCTGGGATGACAGATCCCTTGATTGCGTTTTCGTCAACTTCCGAGTTGATGGGAGCATCGGAATTGATGCAGAAGTGCAGGTGAGAAAAATAAAATTTTTAAAACAGTATTCAGTCAGAACAAAAGGCACTCACTGAATATGACTTTGTTTTTTGTTTTGAAAATGTTTTGAAAGTTTATTATTAAAAATTCCAGTAGTTTAATGAAAACTGTTTGAAATTTCACTAAAAAATACCCTTCCAGAGAAAAGAAGCCAGTCCCTGCGACTCTTGAAGAGCTACATCGTGCTCAGAGACTATACCAATCCGCTTTTCACCCGGACACTGGAGAGCTTCAGAATTTTGCCGGACGAATGTGCTTCAATGTATGGGGAGGTACAATGCTCTGTGGGGCTATGATGATTTGGTGAGTCTTTTTCTTATTATGTAATGATGCGAACAGATAATTGTCACTTCGGATTGTGGTGGTTACAGCAGGAAAGTTGACATTGTAAAATTGTTTTTCCCCGTTCAAAAAAGTCAGGCGACAACCTGCTAAAACTTTTAGAAGTCGAGATATCTAAATGTCAAAGTAAAAAATGTCACCTTTCGGAGAAAATGTCTTAACTTCAATTTTTGGCAGATAACCACATAGCACATTGGAAAGCCCAGATTTTGTTTCTTACGTCTGCAATTTTAGAGAAAAGTTCAGTGGAACGCCATTCCCCAGTTAGCCCAAACTTAAAACACACATGATTCTAGGTACAAATCCACCCCAGCCGTGATTTTCTGGCAGTGGGCTAACCAATCCTTCAATGCATTGGTCAACTATACCAATCGAAATGCGAAAAGCACATTGACTACCAAAGATTTGGCAGTATCGTACACTACTGCGGTTTCTGGAGCACTGGCAATGGCGATCGGGCTGAAAACCTACTTTGCGAAGAAGCAGAGCAGTCCGTTGGCACAGAGATTAGTACCGCTTGGAGCTGTTGCAGTGGCAAACGCTATCAATATTCCAATGATGAGACAGAAGTGAGTACTCGAACCCAAGTTTCCGATTACCAATGGAATTATTCACTTTTTCCAGCGAGCTCAAGGATGGTATGACAGTGACTGATGTGGACGGCAACAATGTCGGAGTCTCCCGTCTCGCCGCCGCCAAAGCCATCTCCCTTGTGGTTCTCTCCAGAAACATCATCGTTGCCCCATGCATGAGTGAGTTTATCCGTCATACGACTTCCCCTATTATCCCCTTCCCTTTTCAGTTCTCACTCCTGTCATTATGGAGGGTCTCAACAAAGTGGCCTCGTTCAGAAAGCACATCAACAAGTTGAACATTCCAACACAACTCGCGTTGACTTTTGTGATGTGAGTGGAATAACGAATGACACGGGTAATTGAGCAGTTTTCTTTAGATATGGAGCAATGATCCCTGTTGGTTGTGCTCTCTTCCCGCAGAGGAACTCTGTAAAGTTGTCGACACTGAAACGTTGGGAACCGGAAGCCTATGAGAAGTTGAAGGACATCAAAGGAGATCGTGTTTTCTTCAACAAAGGATTATAAATCGGTGGTGATTAGTAGTAATTGAATAGGTATCTGATTAATTTATTTTTGCATGTGAAGTAGTCTTTTTTCGTCCATTCACAAACAGCATAATAAATCAGTATTCTCATTATTTACAGTTGCATTATTATCGAATCAGAGAAATATGATAGAAGAGGTTAAATAGAGAAAGAGAATTATATACAAAGTACAGATGAAAAAGCAAGATTGCCATAGTTTAGAATGCCATTTGTTTTATAAAGCCATGGGTTTACATCGAAAGTAGTCTTTTATCGCGGTGCTCAAAGTAGTAGGAATGTGTTTGAGTATTAGGAATATCAAGAAGATACAGCTTTTTGAAAGATGACAGAGAGAGAGAGAGAGAGATAGAGTGAAAAGACTGGTGACAATTGGCAACGTTGGTTTTTCAGAATCAAGCATGGGAGAAACGTGGTAGATGCAAGTACAGGGTGAAAATGCCCATTCTCCAGCACTGCTGGAATGTATGTACAGTGAGATGAGGTTTTGTGGTTGGAAGATAACAAAGTGTTGTTGCTATTGACGGTGATATTTGACGATTTTCCGGCACACAGCGAATCTGAAAATAGAATAATAGGCTGAGAAGAATATCTAATGAGGGTATACCCGACTGCTGCTCCAACAACAAAGCTGAAGATGTTGGTGACTAGGAATCCGAAGACGACGCGAACGTTGAAAAGAGAATCCATTTCGTATGGTAGATACTGACACATCTCGGGCTCCGGAGAGTTTGGTGGAGTCGTCAGGTTTGATCCATATTGTACCATTCGGAGGGTCCTGTAAGGAATGGAGTATATAATCATTACTCGAAGATTGGTACTCACTTTGGCGGTGTATTTTCCGGCCGACTGCTCCAATCCCAAATCCAATCCGTGTTCTTTCCAGGTGGCAGCATTTCCTTGACCAATTTGATTTTGACTTGCTCCAAACTCTCAAACTCCACATGCGGAGATTGAGCAATTGACACCGGGCTCAACCTCGAGTCCTTATCCTTCTCATCGATAATGACCATATTGATGTCGACACTGCTGCACAGACTGGTACGACTTGGCGCCAGCTCAACCCACGATTCTGACATACCTGAAGCATTCGAAAACATGGGAAATTTAAAGACGAGTTAGTGGGGTGGAGGGGATTTCAATGTGAAATGAAAAAAAAAAGTTAAAACTGAACTTGAGTATTGAACTAGCTATGTCTCAAGATCAAAGCATCAATTAATGGCGTGATTTTGAGGATGTAAGGATTTGGAGTGTAACAAAAAATCGAAAACGAACCAGGTGTACTCTCGGTCATTGGGGTGATAAATGGGTTCGATGCTTTCGCGGTCGGCGTTGTCTGTTGAGTCAACGGCTGCGGCTGCTGCTCCGAAGACTGCTGCTGCGTGGACGAAGAGCCAGAGGACCCATCGGTCTTCTCGCCAGACACATTTGTAAAGTTGATCTTCTTTTTGATATCGAGCATTTTGGGTTTTGCGAACTCAAGGAATGAGGACATCTTTTGCGAAGTGCCTGGAATGTTGGTTGAGATTGAGAGGGCTAAATAGAATAGAAAAAGATGACGAAGTCAGGCGAAAACCGAAATAAAATAGTAATCGAAACTGCTCTGTCGTTATAGCAACAGAATTTCTAATGAGGTATGACAGGTGGAGTTAGGGGAGACTAGTAGCTGCTGGGCGAAAAAAAAAGAGTTATTTCTATATCCACAAAAACAGATGGCGTTGTTTGTTCACAAAACATTTGCGTTCGCTCAACAGAATCCAATATGTGATAATGGGCAATAAGACTAGCTACAGAGAAACATATTGTGAGAAGTGAACAAGTTGAGTTCTCTTGTCAGTCCCTAACAATTTCGAAATCCGAGCTTCCTACCCCTCTCTGTTTATTTATTTATTTATTGTTTGTTATTTAAACCCGATGGTGGCGGGCGGTGTGCTAGGACGGGTTGGGTTGAGAGCAGAGTTGACTGTTTTGTTTTCCGGGTCTCACGAGAAAGAGTAGGAGAGCAGTCCAAGAAAAAATGTGAAGATGACCATTGGTCTTCGAATGCTAATCGATGCGATGAATGAAGCCATATGGCCGGAAAAAGCACATGGTAGAGAGGAACGAAGCGGCCGGCTCTTTTGTTCCCGAATGGAGCGAAAAGTGAGAATAAAGAGAAAGCTGCTAGTGCAATAGCACACGTGGTTGGTTGAGTTTGTCGAATGTCACCGGCATTATATAAATACATATGAATTTCTGTGCAAATATGCATGAAATGCATATTATAAGGAACCTTTACGGGTTTACGCTGTTGTATAGTAAACGAGTTGATTAGAATTCAAAGTAATACTCAGATGAAAAGGGAGGCTACTAGTAAAGTCACAACTCATGTGTATCTCATGCCAATTAGAGTCGTACCAGACAGAGTATACTCACGCGAAGGGGGTTTTCTTTCCTTCAAGAGGAATACAAACTTGCTCTTCAATGTGATCAGTTTTTTCAGACGTGTTATTCTCATTACACGTGATATGACGCGAAAACTGGGCAAAAAAGATAAGATGACTGTTAAGGGTGGTCTGATGAAACGAGATGAAATGAAGAGAGATGATTGGGCGAGGAACAAGTAAAAAGAGTTTGAGAAGTAACGTTCGTGTTAGTCAGGTGTCTCCTCCTGGTCATTGAGATGATGACGAGGTAACAGTGGAAACAATAATAGAGGATCGTAGATAATGTGTACTTTTGGTTTTCTTGATCAGATATTTTCCCTATATTATTTTTCAGTCATCTCTCTCTCTCTCCCTCTTTCTCTCTAGAACACCAAAAAGTCAACAAAGCAAAGGGGGTTTTTCCTGGCTATGGCAATAAAACGACGGCAAGAAAGTGGAAAAGTTGAGGAAGGCATTTTGAGGAAATTGGCGTCTAGCCAGGCATATTATTATGTCGCGTGATACACCACCACAAACAGAGAGACTTTCCCTCGTATATTTCCCTCTCCCTCTGTCTCTTGCCGTAGTACATGTGACCGTATTGTCAACGAACCAGATACAGTTTCTGAAGAAGGCCAAAAAAAATGGGAGAAAGATGAAAATGTAGATGCGAAATTTCCAAGACCACTTTATATACAGCGGCAGGAAAAACTAATTAGAAATCTGATACTGGACTACTGATTTGGAAGAAAAAGAGGGAAGAAACGGCAAGAATTGAAGAATGTCACGAAATCTTCACTTGACAGGTGTCCCCCGCTCATCTAGGTGAAAATCAAAAAGTTCACATGATACTTTATTTTTCCTAGTTTTTCCAGTTTTCCTTGCAGACGATCATAGTAGAATGAAGAAAAGTTGGTGGTAGTGAAAACAATGTTTGATAGGGGACGACTAATTGGGTCGTGTTCGCTGTGAATCCTCTCATGGAGCGTTTGGAGAAGAAGGTGATGCAATCATATGATGTTCACATGAAGACCGTACTTGTTGCACGTAGAACAACATTTGACATATTCAAGGGAAACCAAAAACTAGAAAGAGATCGGGATTGATAGATGATCAATTTCGATATCATGTTTGGTTCTATGGAAAAGGAGTGAGAAAAGTGATAAAGGAAAGGTGTGATTGACAGTTTCCTTTTGAATGATAAGACTGTCTCGTGTTCCAAATGACTAGAACTGCAGATACTCATCAAATTCTCAGATGATGTAGCATGTGGAAAAGAAAGATTTCGCTACTTAACTATTCTTTTATAGACTTTCCGCTCATTCCGAGAATCTAGACATGTCGTCGGAAAACAGAAAAGTCACAGGGCTCTTTTTCTATCCTCAACGTTAGTCATACGACCAGCACATATTTACCAAAAGGAGATGGACATAGAGCGGGGGGGGGAGAACTAACCGAGAAAAGAACGCCGTGAATGTGGGACGAGGGTGAAGAACAAGAATCGATGGAGAAGAGAAAAGGGTGTTTGGTGGCGGTTGTTAGTGGTCCACCACCCCGTCGAGACAGACAGAAACGAATACGTGGTAAATCATGTGAGACGGCATGAAAGTGCACATGACCAGTCGGGAGGCGCAGACAGAAAGCGGCGGAAAGAGCATGGGCGGCGAAGAGACGCAGCGTGTAGAGACGATCAGCTGATGTTGAAAATTAGATGCGTATGTAGTTGTGGAATGGACACATACTTCTGCGGACTCAATGAGAAATGGCGTGGTCCGAGCTGAGACAGCTCCATTTGAGGAATAATGAGCTTGGTTGTCCCTTCTGCTCTGAGCAATTCAGAGAAGAGCTAGTAAGACTTGAAAGAGGAACACACACCTCGGAATCTTGAGTCAGATTGAGAGGCCCCGATGAAATATGTTATTAGCTCAGGTGAACCCTCTAATCGTCAAGTGCTAACTGTGCCTTGCAGGTGTTCTTCTAATAGTACCAGATTGCACATGATTCCCTCGGAAGATTTTGACCAAAAACAAAGTCATTAAACGACTATTAAAATTCTGAAAAAGGGAAATTTATATGTTTTCGTGTCTACAAAAATGTAAAAACTTTGTTGATCCCCGGTGTATTGTTCGATTGGCTAACGGAGGTCTCACAGTGAGTTTTTTTCCCTGTGTTCCTCGAACTACTTGTGCAAAACGTCAAAAAGCAAAAGGGCGGCGGCTGGATAAGGTTTTGATGACGTAGACGAAAAAAGTGAGGAAGTTCACAAATTGTTGGAAATATGAGTTGTGAACGGCTGTAAACTATGAATCCAGATAGTATCAATTGGGAATGGTAAAAATGGAGAGACTCACATTGTTCCTATTATTAGGTTGATTCATAAGTTTCTTTCGATTTTCGGTCGAAACTTTCAAACTCACTAATTCAAAAACAAGAAAATGCATGTTCTTCACGTTTGTTCATTACTGTTGTGGACTCACTGGCCAGCTATAACCAAAGTATGAGAATGATCTAATGTCAACTTATCGAGATACAGTCCTCCGAAGGTGCTCAACCAGATTTTGGCGCAGGCTAGAAAACGCAATATTTCTGCTCTTTTTGAGACTGTCCAGACACGATTTTTTGTGTATTAGTAGCAATACTAGTATACATGAGTTCGAATATAAAACCAATACTAGAAGCCTTACATACGATTTGCTAGAGGTACTCCAAGTTTCGACCATGTTGGAACTCAGTGTGGCTGACACACTTTCTCACCTATATCGACGAGGCAGAAACCTAGTGAAACGAAATTTGGGGAAAATGTTACTCTCTTGTGACAGTTTATTATCCCAAAGTTTCATTCAGATGACCCCTCTCTGAAACTAATTTCAAGGTTTTGAATGCAAAAATTGATGGTTTCCCTTTTTTGCCACATTTCTCGAAATCGCGGCTATCACTTAGCTTAACATTCAAGTAATTTGTGGAGCACACACTACTCAAACATATTCTGCAAAAAGGTTTTTTGAACCATGGTTGGTAACAGGGATAAAACGAGCGAGCGAACACATTTTTCATCGACGCATAAAAATCTAGGCCAATATGGTGCACTTTCTTTGACAGAGGTCCACAAGAGAACCGATTGATGAAAACTTTTGATAAGTTAGGTGCTGTAATGTTGACAACTGGTAATCTTACGAAGACTACGATCAGCCATTTTGGTCGCTCAGCAGTTGAGAAAAAGATCGTCAAACAATGAAACCAAGAAAATTTGCCTGATTTTATTTTGATTGAAATCTCAGGGTTAGAGTTGGAACGACCAAAAGCGCTAGTATTTTTTGAACAACAATCAGTTTATTATAACAACAATCCAGGTTTCATTGTACTCCTGATGCTCATCTTCGGGAGAGGAATAATTATGTGAAGCTAACTCAGAATACCGAAAAGTCAAGTGCAGTTTTTGGTTACCTTCACTGGGCCAAAATATAGCGAAAAACTAGGGGTTATTATTTTTGAAAAGCTATTGTGTTGATCTATGATCACGCAAAAAATTAGGAACATTGTGCATTTCCTGGCTGAGTTACAAAAGTCTGAACTTGATACACCATTTTCGAAAGAAACTTATGAATCAACCTAATAAACACTGCATACACTGAATG
This sequence comes from Caenorhabditis sp. 40 LS-2015, assembly GCA_900536305.3. NCBI lineage: Eukaryota > Metazoa > Nematoda > Chromadorea > Rhabditida > Rhabditidae > Caenorhabditis > Caenorhabditis tribulationis. Next base: position 143,027 of record LR543556.1, on the reverse strand, counting down.
GGAACGCTGGTAGATCAAAACCTGCCCATTTGTTTCTGTGTTTAATTTGATCCTCGAGAAAGCAACGCGCCTTTTGCCGAAATCGGCGTTTTCAGATTTCCCTAGAGTTATTGAGGTGCATACATTACTTATCCGATCAGTATAGCATCAAACCAACACAACGAAGTCTACTGTAGATGATTTTGACTAAACTACTCATACCCAGGTACCTCCTCTTCCGTTCATATGATCCTTTAGGCTCGTCGCCTCTACACACTTTTTGTACAATCGCAAAACAGAGAATCGTAACGATCGTCATGTGGCGAGTGGAGAGTGCGCTCTCGCACTGACCTCAGCTCCCGGGAATCTCAATTTTCCACTCATCCATTCATCGCCTATCTCATTCGTCCCGGATCTGACCTTTTTGTCTCTGTTCATTTTTCCTTTCTTCTCGATGTTTTCCAGTAAACTTCATAGCGAAACACAAATTTCCGCCTGGAAAATCAGTGCCCTTGCAAGTTGGCAAACAATTCTGTATTTCAAAAGTTTGGGACGGTAGATGAGAAAAAAAATACGCGTCTGTGGAGAAAGGAAGAGGAGATCTGATTTTTTCCGAGAGCCACGGGTCCTCTCGAACCAAACTGATTACTTTGCTCGCGGTGAGACCGAGTCTCCTCATACTGACTCGTTCCTGACTCTCTTTTCTTACTGTGCGCACTGTTTCCTCAACTCCCACTCATTCTCTCCTTTATGTGATATACTTGAGCTTGACGTTAGATCTACAAGTTTTTGCTCTCTCTCTCTGTGTGTTTGTTGGCTGCAATGTTCACCGACTTTCAATGTTGTAGGTTTGCGGTGTGTTGACTGATCCACAATTTTTTTACTCGTCTTGTTGCGACTACACCTTTTTGATTTTCTGAAAATCATAATTTCATCATTTTATATGTACTGTCATTGCATTGTGACTCTTGACTTTTCTCCGTAGTCTGCTACGTCATAGATCTAAGATCCACACGTGGACTTGATGTGTTGGCGAATCCAAAAGACGTAGATTTGTTCAAAATGAAGCTCAGAATCTAAGACTTTTGAAATAGTACGAATCTATGTCATTCGATACAAACTATCCAGTGTGTAATTTTCGTGGTTCTTGAAAAACGAGAAAGACACAAAACCGACTGATAAAAATAGTGTAATTAGTATAGTTTCGAGGTGTCCCTTTCACCCAGCTGTCTTTCTCAATTTTCGAGCCAACTGGTCACCGATTGCGTCTGTCGACCGGCGAGAAATCAGTGCTACGTCTTTCTCTGGTTACAAGTCGACATGTTTTCAAAGCGTGCTCTTGTCGTTTTTTACCTAGTGAGCTCAGGTATCCTAACCTTTGTTTTCTGTTCTGACATTCCATTTCTCCTTACATCTATACTTTTTGCAGTTAGTTCAAAGGCTAGTAGAGGTTGTTTGACTCGTTTTCACACTGCGTCGTTTGTCAGAAGCACTTTTCATTTTTATCCAGTGCCAGGATATTGCGTCAAGACATTCTTCATTTTATAGGTAGCCAGTTTCTTTGTTTTTCTTTGGTCTAGATATGTTTTTGTTCTGTTTTCTAGGGATATAACATGTTTGTTCTGGAAATTCATTAAAACTCCGATTCTTTATACAATATAGTTTCCAAAGCACTTGAAGTTGCGATTTGCTGTTTTCAACTCTTTAGTATAAAAAGAAGCCTTACTTCTAGGTGGTACACTATTTTATGGATAATTTTCATTTGCTCGAAATCAAGTTTTTTTCCTAAATCAAGTTTTTTTTCCTCAATCTTTTTCCTTTTCTTTTTCCTAAATCTTGAGTACAGTAATCCATTGTTTCTCCATTGACTACCAAAGTTCTGACTCTACGTGCGAAACGTTCACAAATCATCATTTTCAACACGACCTTTCTTTTTTTTTCCCAGACGAAAAGTGGATCCACTTGAAAAAAAGCATACGTCGGTCCTATGTACAGATCCAGAGATGCAACTAAAGCCAGAACGGAAAGTGCGAATTTGAGCACTTATCTGTAGATTTAGATAAGACAAAAAGCTGTTTGCAAGAAACACGGGTTTCCTCGAATGGGAGGTCTTAAGGTTTTTGTGGATGAGTGTGTTGTGAAGCACTTCTAGGGAACAAGGGAACGGGATAATAGTCTTTCTTTTTGTTTTGTAGCTATGTTCTAGTTTCAGAAAATGATGAAATGCTAATATATGTCAATTGATGAGAATATAGTGTACAGTTTCCGTGGTTTTTTTTGGATAAGTGAAGGATAGTGGATCAGAAACTTCTGAAAGTGACGCAAGTTTCGAAATTAGTGGAATACAGCTTCTCATGAATTTCTTCTACGTTTCTGATATGCCGGCCAAATCACAGTCTTGGTTCCATCGTAACAAAGAACTGAACTTGAGCAATCTTTTTTTCCTGATGATTTTCAAATTATCGTTTTTTCCAAGATCTGGCCAAAAAATTTTTTCCGTTTTCTCAATTACAAACGGAAACAGGCTATTTGAAAAGAATATATACCATGAATCAGTCTGAAATGAATTGTTTTCATTTTGAAGTTCTATACTGCCGATTTGAACAACTTTTTTCCCGTCAAAACCCAAATCTTAATGACATCGTTTCTTTGATCTTCTCTCACAAATATCCCATCAAGCCCTCCAACCTATTTTCAAAAAGTATCCCCCCAATCTATTTTCATCTTCTCTCTGACCACTAGACACAACGCCCTCTCTTGTCTATTCCACCCATTCGTTATCTCCTACCATCATCCATCGTGTCTCTCGATCCTCCCAAACTAACGTGAGCCCTCTCGGCAGTTCACCTTTTATTTTGCAAAACATTACCCCTTGGGCCCCTAACAGTTGGTGTGAGCTTTAATCGAGTAGAGAAGGAGGACGGGACATCTGTTGGTCGTAGAATGAGTTGAGTTGAGTTGGAGGCTGTGAAAAAAAGTGGACGGAAGGAAACAAAGACGTCAATGTGATGTGTGCGGGGTGAAGAGAAAAAAAGATTGGGCTGGAAGAAATTTGTTTTGATCATCATCATTGTTCGAGGTCCCTCTCGGACACTAAAAAAATTGAGGAACTTCTGGAGGAGTGTCGAAATGTTGTACCCATCAACTGACGCTTACTCGTTTTTGACGGAAAATCCCTCTACTCACCCACGCCTCGATGCGTTCTAGACAACGACGGCTTGAGGTCCCCGTGCCATTTTCGAGTGAGCAAATAAACGGCTTTCGGCTTTCTACTCAACTCTATGATTCCCCCGAATTTGATTTTCCCCCCTACCAATCTCACCTTTTCTCTTCACACTTTCTATTCAAAACTATCCGGCTCTATTTGATTTCTCATTCACACTCATCTCTTTGGTTCTCACTATCTCATTCCTATCAAATAGAATGTGGGAGGGCTTGGTAAATCGCAATCAACTGCGCGCGATATCTGGCTCGGTGTGTAATGATAAACCCCGCGCAAGTGAGAGTATCACACTATTCTACTTACCACCCACTTTTAATCCAACGATAGTGGCTCATTCGCCCTCTATTGTTTCTACTTACTAGCTCACTAGTTCGACTCTTCTGCCAAGGTATGATTTTGTGATTTGAAAATCAGTAACTATGAAAAAGTGGGTACAGCGTAATTTTGACTTAGTTATTACACACCGAGCCAGACAGCCACGTAGATATACTCCAGTAATTTCTCCTCATGATTTCCATGATCTAACCTTACATCTCAATATTCATTTTATTCGTTCTTTTCTTCGTCTTAATATTGTTCAGATTCTAATCAAATGATTTCAGTTTCGGCTGTCTGGTGTACTGTTGCTACGCTGAGGTGTTTGAGATTAAGAACTAAGGGTCCCCTATAATTAGTCCCCCCATGAGAATAGATTAAAAATAAAAAAATAAAAACTATATAATATCGGAAAAAGAACTGAGTTTAAATCAATGCAAACTTTTCAGCTGCGCCACTCTACTATGTCCGACGAGGAAGAACAATAGTGGGTTATGCGTTCCAGTTTCACATCATCGTATTCTTCCTCCTCCACGCTTAGCCCATCATCCGCTTCCAGCCCGCTTTCTTTTAGTAGCTCTTCATCGCAATTAGGCTTTCGTAGATCATCGGCAACCGGTTCACATGGTCTCTCGTCGGGTCGCACTGCCACGGACTACGGAAGTCCGTTCCAGCGAGACTCGTCGAACCGTGAATCGCTGCCCGCACGACTTTACCCGACTAGGTCAAGTAGTTTAGCTGGTAGGCCACAAGAAGCACCATCGATCAGTAGTAGAGTAACGCGCGATGAGCAAACGATCGGGTTGCTCGAAAGGTACGGTAACGGGACGCGTAAGACATCAGTAGGTGAGAGTTCCACTTCTCAGTACTTCAAGCAGCGCAGACAACAGCAGTTAGAGCCAGACTGTGGGCCGTCGTCATCCGTAATCGGTCAACGCCGCCAGTCAGTAGAAGCAGGACAATTTGGCTCATCTCCTTTTTCACCATTCAATCGGGATCAACCGTCAACATCATCATCATCATCATCGCCGTTCGGACGAGATGGAGGCCGCCAAAACATGTCAGATGCGCAAGACTTGAATCAAAATGAGTACATGCAGCGTCTGATGGCGGCTCACAATCGAGTCGACGACTTACTCCGATCACGTGGATTGAGCGGAGAGGATGAGCGAAAGTACTTGAGAGCGTGGGAAGAGATTCCGATCATTCGGGAGGAACGATACCGACGGGTGCGTACACCCAGCAGTTCAAGCGACTCGGGCCTATCAACGGACAACGATAGCGATCGAAGCAATGCAGAAGCGGCACCAGCACCAGAACCACCGGCAGTGGATGCAGAGGAGTATTTTGCGTTTGAAAGAGAAGAAGAGGACATCCAAATCGTTCACAGCTACGTTGTCAAGGCGAAAGAGAAAGCGGTCTACAGTGAGAAGTTGGAAAATGTGGACTTCAACCTTGACAAGAAGTCAAAACATGAGAAGGCTTCAAAGTCACTTCGCACAGCTTCCACCCCGGACAAGTGCCGTCTATCTGTCACCAAGGCCAATGACTTGAATGCCACTAATAAGAAGAAGAAATCAAATATTTGTGACACCAGAGCTACGTTTCCATCCAACACTGTCGAAGCTGTCTCTATCACTCTACCAGCTGCTCCAACTCCGAAGGTTCTCATGGAAGCTCGTCAAGATCTGAAGAAGGCTCCAGAAAAGTTTTTACCAAAGCTGAAGGAAGCAGTTACCAAGTGTGCCAGAACTCTTCGAGCAGTTCATACGAAAGAAGACGTGCTGAAACTATTGGATGAGCCGAGACCATCTCTATCAGTCAGCGCTAGCTTCAGTGTTGGTGATGTGAGAGCATTGTGTAAGCCAATCTTGCCAAAACGGAGGAAGACGTACGACGACGACGTGAAGGTGCAGCAGAAGAATGTGTTGGCTAGTCTGAAGCGGAAGAAATTGGACGTCATTCCCAGTACAGCCGAGATCTCAATTCAACATTGCAGTTTTTATAACCAACTGGCTAAAGATAACTTTGCCGAGAAGAACGTCCGCCTCAATTTGCGAATGACAGAGAGAGCACCAAAGAACTGCTCAGCCCAAATCGTTCTGCCGTCACCGCCACGTGTCATTTACGTCCGCAAGGACATCAGTATCTTTTCCACAAGACCTCCAGTGCGAAGGACCAAAACTCAAGAGATTCCAAAACCGAAGATTGGAAGACTCAATCGAGCATTCACGGTTGAGCTTGAGAAGGAAGAAAAGGAGATTCGAAAAGTCAACAGACTCAAGATTCCCGAGTACTTCCTTCAGAGCAATGCTGAGATGTTTGAAGACATTATGGGTGTGAAAAATGGTTTGAAACGGGTTCCTATTATTGGTGGATTTTTAATTCAACCAAAAGAGAAGCAATCATCCCAACCGCAGTCAACACTTCGAAGAGCCGGTGCAATTCGTCGAAAACCGACACCCATCAAAGAGGAACCCAGTGCTCCGTACTCGGACTTTTGTCCACCTCAAACTCCCAGCAGTCCGGTTCCTCGGATACGAATTGTCAGTCCGCTCGAACCGGACCCTCCACCTATACCCAGGAGGAGACCGCCGCCTGCTTCGTCATCGAAGCATTTAAACTTGCATGGCTCCCTAGCGCTGTCCGCGAAGCCTAGAGGAGCCGCAAAAAACTACGAGTCAAAACACCATCAACAACAACATTTCGCGGAATTGTCAGAAACCGATAAACTACTCATCGAGCGATTCAGCTCCCAAATGCACATTCCCCGCCCCAAGGCTATCATCCGCGCTCTATCGCCATTCAACGCGATTCGAGCCCTGAAGTCGCAGTTCAAAGAGCGATGCTCCAGTCCACCAGCAAGATTCATCAACCGGCGTGCTCCTCGCATGCGATCTCCGACACCGTCAAGAGAAGTGAAACCGATCCGGTTGAACGCAGCGAAAGTCGTGAAGAAGCAGCAGCCGAGAAGACACTGGCTAGATTTTCAAGTTGATCTGAAGCGCGTTGACTTTGAGAAACATCGTAGTCGTATGAAACCGAGACGGTGTCTATTGCGATGGATTCCTAGATGGCGTCGTAGAGGGTTGGTTTGATAGATTAGTTGGGAGGGTAGTCAGTAACTTTTTGTAACTTTTAGATCGTTTGTTCATCAGTATTTCATTTCTCATTTCAGCACTGACGAGGAGGTCGAGGAGGTCGACGAGGAAGAGGTCGAAGAGGCCGAATATGCCCCGTCTGAAACCGGCACCGCTCGATCTGATCGGTAAGTCCCTTCTCTCCGTTTTTTATACTAATGATGTTTCTCTCTTACAGACCAAAAACCAAGTCGTTCACCGAAGAAGGCGATGAAGGTTTGACCGAAGGAGAGCGTGCCATGGCGGTTGTTTGATTGATTTAGTGACCTTCGCAACATTTTTTCTCTTCTTTCAGGCCGCCAAACGTCGTCACGAAGAAGATCAACACGCGAAACTTCAAGATTACGAAGAACGTCGTCGCGCCGAACGTGAGAAGGAGGAAGAAGAGTTGAAGAAGTTGAAGGAGAAACAGGAGAGAAGAAAGTTGGAGCGTGAGCAAGAGGAACGCGAGGCCGAGGAAAGACGCCGTGCCGCTGATGACCGTCGTCGTCAAGAAGAAGTAAAACCTAAAATGCTGAGTGTGGAAAGTTGGGAATTTTGAATTTCAGGAAGAGCGCAAGGCCAAAACCGACGCCGATAGAAGAAACCGCGAGGAAGAGAAGAACAAGAGGAACCAACTCGGTGGATTTCCAACTGGACAGACCGGAAGGTAGACATAAAACTGCGGTTCTGTCGGTAAACCAAAATTTTCAGAAACTTCACGATTCCAAAGAAGGGCGCTCAAAATGACAAGTTCGGAAACATCGTTCAGGCGAAGCAAGAAATGGGAATGACCAAGGAACAACAGGACGATGCCAAACGCGTAAGTCCTTATCTAACCAAATTGCTTCTGAAACAAAAAATCTATTAATTCTTTTTCTAGCGACGATCCACTTCTCGCAAACCGTCAGGTATCCTATAATTGGTTACATGCTAACATTTTCAGTTCCCCTAATTTTACACTCATACTTTTTCGAGTTTCATTATACTGCAACCATTTACCAATGAGTATCACTCAACCTTCTAATGAACAACCTATTGTTCAAAGATCCATTTCAGTGCAAACCCCTTTGCTTACAGGCATTCCTCGCTTCGATTCGCAAAGGGATCCCAAGCGCGTCCGAGATTCCTCAAAGCGAGCTAAAGGCCAAGATCAAGGAGCTTCATCAGAGAATTTGCAAGCTCGAGGCCGAGAAGTACGATCTCGAGAAGCGTCACGAGCGTCAGGAGTACGACGTGAGTTATAGCAACCCAGCCCCAATATAATAGTTAGTTTTCAGATGAAAGAACTCAACGAGCGTCAACGTCAAGTCACTCGAAACTCCGCTCTCAAGAAAGGCATTGACCCTGCCGAGGTCGGAAACTCCAGATACCCAGTAAGACTTTTACAATGCGCCTCAACCACTTCTATCTAAATAACAGCCATCTTTCAACTAATATTCACTTACAGCCGAAACAACTCATCGCCTCTAAGTTTGAACGCCAACATGTTCAAGCTTTCTCTGACCGCTGTGCTCTATTCAACAATGTAAGATTCCTGTCATTTTCAGCCAAAGGTCCAAATCGTGTCCAAGTACGATCGCCAGGTTGATCGTCGTAACTTTCGTGAGCGTCGTTCTGTCTTTGATAAAGTATGTTTGTCTGTTCAGTCCCTTTTCGTATGTCCAATGTGTCCTTCAGAGAAACGCTCATCCATGTTTCCCAGGAGTCCCACCTCCACCGGCTCTCTATGAGAAAACCATTCTGACCGTTGAGGTATTCGTCTGATTGCTCATGTTTATGTCTAGTTTGGTGTTTTTCAGGAAGAGGTAGTTGCGGATGAAGACGAAGAAGAGTAGATGAATGCGCATCGATAGAGCAAATCAAACGATTAGTATATTTTCTGTAACTGACAATTAAAACAAATACACTTAACACCAACCTTCATGTTTTCTCACTATTTCTTATTCCCTGTCAATTTTCACTAACTTTTTGAGTTTGTCTCTCATCTGTCAATAAATGTTTCAATGTTTGTGTTTTTATCTCTTTGTTTGTGAGTCCCGAGGGTCTGAACAACATTCAGCCCGTTGAAATGGGACCCTGGAGAATGACTGAAACATGAGATGTTGCTTCATAAGACGTCACAAGAGCAAAAAGTATCTTGCACATGGAAAGACCAAGGATCTTGAAACGTTCTGCAAGAACAACAAGTGTTCGACTTGAAATCTTAGAAAGGAACTATTTGTTGGGTGTCATATATCTGTAGTTCTGGATTACTGTAATCAGATTGAAGTTCTGTTTCAGACTACTTCCGATGGAGCTTCTCAAAAACGTCACTCTGCTCGCGACGACATTATCGCCTATTTGAACAACCCTGACAGATGCCCAAAATATACCGAGAAGGTAGGGTCCCCTTTCTTCGACCTCAGACTGCCCTTTGTCACTCACAGTTCTTGTTCTTGACGAGACCAAAAAAGCTTCTTTTTTCTTGTTCTGACGTCAAACACAGCCAATCTTTTGCATATCTGAGCAGAACGGTCACATTGTAAATCCCCTTTCTTATTGTCTATGCATCAAAATCGTCACCGAACACGCGAGCTTTGCTCGCAAAACTTTCTGCTCGCTCCGCAGGGTGAACTCTGATCAGCAGGAATACTTTGGTCGTTTTTTTTTCCGAAAAAGGGAGAGAGAAAACCTAAAAACTATGTGCACATGCAAATGTGAGAAACATGATGAATGCTCGTCAAGCATGTTGAATCATGTGAGGGGAGATGAGATTTGCAGGAACATTGGGAAGATGATGTGACAATGTTTTACATACATCTTGCGGGGACAGATTTCTGGAGAAGGGAATGAAACAAACTAAAATCTTTCAGGAACCAACTATCACCACTTCTCAACCTGCTTTCACTCCGAGACGCCTATCAATTCCGACTGCGGTAATAATTGAAAAATGTTGAGAGATCACAATTATAAATTTCACTTTCAGTTCCTCAAGCAAGGATGAATATCACCCAAAACACCAAGAATGTGCAACCAAACCAAACTGAATCCCAATTACCATCAAAAGTACCATCTGTTTTCTGACAATTCCGCCCAATTATACTCGTGTCGTTCAATTCAGTGAGCTCTTATTTGACTCGTAGGGGAACTCACTACAATTCCATCCAATTGACGACACTTCATTTTTTGAACTCATCGTGTATATATTTATTCAATCATATTTGTGTGCCGTGTTTTAGCGAATAGCGACTGTTTTGTATACTTTCTAGTGTACTCGAACATCAAATCTGCGATTCGAATTACTTTTAATAAACTGTTATTTCCTCGATTGACTAGCTACAGGTTCATTGACATATCTATGATGAGGGGTTCAGGGACGCCCAGGTTCAGTAACTTGTAACACCTTGTATGTAAGATAGAGCCTGTCGAGGTTTATGATTTGATATCCAAGATGTATGACTATTCTATTTCGAAGTGTTCTAATATTAGTCCCTCCTCGTTTCGAAACCACTTTGACCTGAACTAAGTTCAAAAAACGGCAACATACATCCTTTCCAATTGTGGTTTTGGCATTGAGATTCTACACGATAGGCATTGATCTCTCGTCAAGATGCCCTTAATTTTCTTGTTTTCGTCTTTTTGTTTTTCTCTATTTCCGAAATTTAGGTTGACTGACGCGGGTTTCCGTCGAGAGTGCCAACCATCAAGGTTACTGAACCCGGTTTCGAATAAGTAGTGATGTGTTTCCTCTCTCCCACTTTGCACTTTAAGATAGTCGGAGCGCAATTTTCGATTACAGGAGAATACATCTTCTTCCTGGTTGGGCTTCTACTTCCGGGTCACTTTTTGAGCTGCAAAGAAAAACCAAACTTCAGGTTGGAAACTTCTGTTCGCACGTCCACAAAGTTCTGCATTTATTTCCTAGATGAGGAAATGAGACATCTGCAGCAAATGTAGGATGAAATGTAGATTCAACAGACTTTATCGGTTCTACATCATCATTCTGGTCCCCTGAAAATTCCAGTTTCAGATCTAGCTGCAGAACGCAAATCGTTTTTTATTTATTTTTTATCCAGCCGAGCGATCCCTCATTTCATATTCCCGAAACATCTTGAAGCAGGTGCAATGAATTTCAATTTTCTCGAAATGGTGTTCAGCGGTCTCTGGAATGATTTATTCTCGACACATGTTTCCGAATCTAATCAGAGAGCAAGTGTTTCATACATAACCAATCGCAAAGATTGGACATCGTTGTTTGGCTTTCTGCAGATTACGATGATGTCAGTTGAGCAACCAGTTTTGGAGAGAAAAATCCCAATCAAAACATATGTAAACAACAAGTTCCCATGCTCAGATGAGTTTGCTGTGTACTTTGGTCGAGTTTATTAGCACCCTCAGGGCACTGGGTAATGAGTGCCAAGAATGAATCTAATAAGACCGGCTTCTTTTCCGAGAATACGTTTTCTCTACAGTAGGATTGCTGCAAAGATACGAAGCACGAGGAAGCGTTTCAGATTTCTGATCATCATGGAAACATTTCCGTCGGGGAATCTCTATTTATGAACCAGACTGCAACTACTACAGTATACTAGACATATCTTATACACTCTCTTGGAGCCATTATCTAATTAAGCTTGAAATATCTTCTGTGAAAGGATGACATTTCTAATGCTCAAAGTACAGGGAAGAATGCGCTAAGAATGCTATCATTTTTGGAAAAAGACCTTTTAGTAATTAAGTTAAGCCAAAAGAATTCTGGTTCAGCAGGATCCTAAGTGCACCAAAGCATCGTGTCCTTCTACTGTGTCCCAGCACTGGCGTCATCAATTAGTTCCGAAAAGAAAAAGGAATTGGTCCAAATGTGTCACAAGACAATGTTCAAGGAGAAGATGTCTTGCAGAAATAGGCTCTCAGAAAACGGTGTTTCTGAAGACTGTTGGAATCCAAAGTATTTAAAGTTCAAGTTATTCACAGAAGTTTTGAATCAACAAATCATCACAGCCATAAATTTTTAGGAGTTTCTGGAAGTTCGTCTTTCTTTTCGATCAGTTGTAGTCACCGAGTCATTGACTTCTGTCTTTGGATTCTCGACGCCAGCCTTGACCCTTGGATTAGAAAACAAACTTCCTTCGATTGAAAGTATAAAATCCATGTGGTCTTGCCTGTCCGAACTTCTCAATTTCCGCTTCATAGAATTTTCGACTATAAATGTCAAGGAAGAATTATATATTTCTGGTTGTAACATAGTTCTCAAAAAATGCCCACAAAGTCATTGAAGCATGATGGAGAACGAGTAGTCCCTGAACTCACAAACAACGTTTTGACCAGTGGAACAAGAATTCTTGGAGCCTACGTAAGCAAAACGTAACACCTCATTAAGAACAATGGATGGATTTACAATGTCTCACAGAAGGGTTGATAACAATTGGAAGTATTGCTCACAAGATGGAAAATAGGAAGATTATCCGTTTGTTATTCGACATTGAAGAGTTATGATATCTGTACCTCTACTGTAATTGATGTTGGAAAACATTCAAATCAATCAGTAATCCTTTAGGTAACCTTGCTTTTTGACCAATTTAGGTGCTCAGGACATATGATAGCAAAGGGAGTGAAAAGATTTCTAACTTCAACGATTACTTTGAAAGTTGACAAAGTCCCTCTCCCCGGAACCAGATCACCTTCAGAGAGTATTAACTGAGAACAATGGTACATGTAGACACATATAAGGAGGTTTTGAAGTGAATGTTTCCAGATGCAGATTTCCTTCAACTGATGAAATAATATGAAACCTATATCCCTAAAGTTGATAGCAGTTCAGTTCCCTTTGAGTGTTCAATAGTTCAGCACTATATATTTTCTGATCACTTGACAAACAGTTTCTGTCTATAGACCGCGAAACTTATGTGTGAACGAAAAAAACTGTCTGGAAGAGAAAAAAGTTCCGAAGAGTAAACTATAGCTTGAGAATCTAATCCTACTACGATATACATATATAAACACAAGAATTCATGTCAGAAATAGACACATGTCATCAAATTTTCAACTTCTTGAGTACCACTGAACTTAAGGAAAATAACCGAAATGTCATCATATGGTTGTGGACAACAGTAACAACATCATTCTTACGTTTGTTTTTTCTGAAAGAATTGAGAGTTTGATTAATATATTGGGAACCCACAGCAACCATTTCCCATTTCCTGTCAAAGGTTGAACCACACCTCATGTCGATATTCGGGCTACGGTATATTTTGAACCGGCTTTTATGATAATCCAAGTGTTACAGACTATCACGTAGTTGTAGAACATGGAGACCTTTTTTAGGATTCCAATGAAATCAGCATCAGAAATTTTCAGATCCCCTCCCTTCTGTCCCATATGAAGTATCCACTTTGCTTCAGCAGTCCTGAAAATGGAAGAAAAACACAAAGAGTTTTATCAACAAATGTTTTATTCGACAGGTCGTTTTTGAACAAAAAAAGCTCTTCATCAGAAGGATGGTGTTGCTCGGATAGTGTTGTGTGTGTGGGTGGAAAGAGGAAGCGATCTCTTAGGTTGTAAGTAGTAAATGTGAACGTTGAACTATGAAAAAACAGTGAAGAAGCACGGGGAGAGAAACGTGGAGGACCATGATATTTACAAGTTTTGAATTGTACGGTGGATGGGACTAATTCAGAAAGGAGATAGGGAGAGAGAATGGGACAGGAGAAAAGAGAAACATGAGAACGAGGATGAAGTGCATCAAAGCGAAGAAGGTATTTTTCAGAACAGTTTGGGAGTGAGAATGTGGGAGAGTGTGGAATTTAGGCGGACTTCTTCTTGGTGGGGTACAAGAATGTCTCTCCGACGGTCTCGCCGTACTTGTTGGAAGCAACACAATTGTAGTCCCCCATGTCGTCCCAGGTGATGTTGCGGATGAGGAGGTCACCGGTTGGGAGAATCTCGAAACGGCCGTCTTCAAAGTTCAATTTCTCTCCTTGCGAGTTCCACGACCAGGTAGCCTTGCGGTCGGCACGGCAGGCGAGGGTTGCGGCATTTCCAGTCATCTCGAAGCGCGAATCGGTTTTCATGGTGATGAGTGGGGCAGAGCGATGTGCAGATGGGCATTTAGAGTCGTGACCTTCTGAAGTTTTTAAAACTTGACACACTTTTCAGACAGACTTCTTTTTCTCAACTCACCGATTTCCACATGGGCAGTGCTTTCAACCCTGGTATGTCCATTGAAGGCAACACAACGATAGACACCGGCGTCCTTGTGAGTGGCGCATGGGATGTGGAAGTTGGAGCTTACGATTCCACTTTCGACAACCGGCTTGCCAGTATTGATGAGTTTCTCGAAGAGATTCAGTTCTTCGTCACCCTGAACCCGCTGGCCATTCTTCTCCCAATAAAACACGGCAGCGGGGATCGAGACCATTTCGCAGTGAAGAGTTGCGCTTTGACCAGCTTCGAGTTTCATGTTTTCCAATCCAACAAGATTCTTCATCATTGGCTTCGAGGTCAGGTGAGCCTGGTCCAACTCGACGATCAAGTTCGACACGGCGTCATCCATCTGCAAACAAGGAATCAGTTCTGAGAGCATCCAGCTCCTCTTACCTTTGGAGCGGCTGGCAGAGCCGTGGACCCAGAGGCCAGTAGGACGAGAATAGAGACCTTGAGCATCACTGAAGAAGTTCCGAGTCAAAACGAATGATGGAACACAAGGCGAAGGGCACTGGAGAATAAGCCTATTGTGTGAAAACCTTCAGTGACCAGCGGAGGTTTTATAGGGAGGCAAAGGGCTACGGGGCGGGGTCTGGCGCCAAGGCTCTGCCCCTTCGTTCCCGCCCTGAGAGCATAACGCGGGCGCACAAAGGGGCGGGGCTTCTGGTAAGCACGGGGCACGTGTGACGTAGCGTAAGAATATGCGAATGTGCCAAGAGCAGATATTTTGGAATGCCAAGGAACTAAGGGTACATTAGATGAACTGAGAGTGAAAGGAGAAGAACATCGAACAACAAAACAGAGTCACATCTGAATAATGTGCTAACTAAAGTTCAAGCCAGATGTTCTAATGCAATATGAAGAAAAATTATAACGAGCAAAAATAAAAGTTGGGAACTAGTGAGAGTGTTCAAACGACGAAATCTCGATCTGGGTGTTCAACCCAAGAAGTCATTAATCTCCTTGTTAGATGTGTTTGTATGAACCGACCACATATACTTTCAGACTGACCACTGTTATGAATGCAATCGAAAACGAACCGCTAGTGTCTCTAAAAAGATCCTACATAAATTTATTCATGCCTACGCATTCAATTATCCCGTTTAATTTTCTCCCATATTCAGAATTTTATGTCCAGACGTATTCTATACCAGCGGAATAGCCAATTCTGAATCATTCATGAAAAACTGAAATTGATCCTACTTTCACCCTTTTTTAGACCCGAAGGAAAAGGGAGAATGATACAAGAGCAGTTACGAAACGAGGTCAATTGACTACTTGGAAGTGTAATGAACGTGGAGAACCATTATGTTTCTTGTGTTCTCTTTTCGGGCACTTTGAGTTTTTGTCCATCATCAAGAATCTCATTTTTCAAAATGGTACCCATATTTGCTGAAATCTCAAATAGATCTTCTCAAAGACCATTAGCATCTTTAAAATGTGAAAAGATATTTTTAGGATAGATTCCTTCAGGCGCTTCAAACTAATTACAAGTCCATCGGTCACTATTAGATTCAATCTGATATATATGTAAGAGTCCGCTCTTTTTTTAGATACTCAATTTGTTTGGTCTGTGGTTTCTCAAAGAGGCTCCTAGAGTTGTGTGGACCGAAAAAAAAAGATGAATTTTCAACTCAGGAAGTTGTGGGCAAAAATAGCTAATCGTCATAATGTTTCCGTGGCAGTTGGTGCCGGTTAGGAAAAAGTGTTCTCTATGAGAAGTTTTGAGGATTAAATTTTGAGTGCTTCCTGATGGAACAGCCGTACTTGCCAGTGTATGAGAGGAGGGGGAACGAGGGATTGAGAAAAGTGTCTGGAGAGGCTCAAGAACTGCAAAAATGTGTATTGGCTGGAAACAAAGATCAGTTATTTTCCTTCTAAACATTTCCAAATTTAAAGGAGGTTCTCTAAACATTTTTGAGAATATCGTGAAGTGAAGTTCTTCATTCAGATGCACCAGTGAGAATTCAGATTTGAGTTTCCCATCAAAACACATTTCCGTCGCCAGTTGATGATGCTCCATGACGAATTCCACATGTTTCCCGAGAACAGATTATACCCCCAGACAGACTACAAAAATGTAACTAATGTTAAATTATGCGATTTCCCTCAAGATACACATCTCGAATGAGAAAACGTGAGAAGCTCCATGCTCTACTAATCTGTTCTTATTTTAAGACTTTATATTTCTTATCAATCAGACAGATTGAGAATCGTAATAATCCAGAAGAAAGACGATTGGAAGAACTAGAATTACAAAAAGCTCTACAAATCTCAGATTTTTGTCGCATGGAAATCCTACCAAAACTGTCTTGTTCTGAATTTTATCGAAATGGGAACTTCTCTCTAGTCCGGCAAGTTTCAAACTTTGACCCATCAAAACTAGCCACTATCTTCTTATCATGAAAGAGACGCACTCCATGTGTCAGGTACCGGGTGGCAGTTGTTTTGCTGCAAAGAACAAGTGTCCACTACCATGATATCTTCAGTTTAGTGTAGTTATAACTAACAGTCATAACTCTTGGAATGCGTTCAAAAGCGACCGACAGTTGTTTGTGTTTTTCTTCTTGCACACTGCTCATGAGGGTCAAGAAACATTCGAGGGTCCTAGTCTCGGCAATGTGATTGACATGCTCGGAGAAGGTAAAGTTTCAAGAAAGTAGACGATGCATGACTTTCTTCTCAGATTTCAGTGGTGAACCACTGAAGTGAGAGGGGGGAAACGGGACAAAAGGGAACGAAAAACTTCTAGGAGCAAAGGAAACTTAACTCGAGGTGCTTGTACCAATGGAAACACAGTGAACGTGAAAAAAACATTGGCAGTCGCGTGAGCTCCAAATTTCATTTCTACACAAAGCTATGATAAGGTGGTACCCTGAGCATCCGAAATATGAATCTTTAGACAAGGTCTGGATTGAAAATGCGGCGATTGAGTCAAATTCGAGCTTTCCGGGTAGAGCAGGATTTAGCACAGTTTTTTGTTCCTACAAGTTTTGTGAAAGAAAAGATAATCATAATTTGTTATTCATTATTCTTTACATCTGAAAAAAGTTCGTCGGGGTGAAAATAGAGAGGTAGAAAAACATCTAGAGTGAGGTAGCAGCAAACAATCGTACTACAAAACAACAGTGAACACAATCAGTGCAAAACAGTTTTGAGAGTCGAGAGTGGGTATAAGTACAGCTCCCGTTCGGAATCCCCGAACTCATTTCTTGCAACACAATTGTAATCTCCTTTGTCGGACCATTTTATGTTTTTGATTCGCAAGTCTCCATTTTTCAGAACAGTGTATCGTTCATCCGTTGAAATGAGTGAATCTTCAAAGTACCATTGCCAGATCATAGGAGAGTCGGAAGTTGCTCGGCATGAGAGAGTGGCAGTATTAGATTCTCTCTCAAAGAGGCTCACAGTAAATAACCATATCTGAGGAACTTCTTTGGAAGCTGATGAGCAGGATGATGATGCATTGTCTGAAATGAAAATGGCAGTTATAAATTATAAAGAAAGACAAACTCACCAAAAGACAGCAACGTAGAAGACTCTACTCTTTCAAAACCATTCTCTGCGATACAAGAGTAGGTGCCATTTTGTGGAGGACAAGGAATTGTGAAGGTTGATGAGAAGAGTCCAGAGTCGGTGAGTGGTTTCTTGACGTTGCGGAGTTTTGGATTCTTCTCGTAGTTGAATTCCGAGCCTTGGATAGTTTTTCCGTTAAACTGCCAATAGATATTTGCAGTGGGGGACGATGCAAAGGTACAGGTGAGAGTTCTTGTGGGAGACGAGGTTTCCAACTCTCCAAGAGAGATGATGGTTTTCAACATCGTCTTTGAGGCTTGTTGACGATGATCAAAATCTCTCTTAACAGCTTCCAAAGCTTTGGGTACCTGAAAATATAACTATTGGACAGAAATATTAGGTTTGATAACTTACATGGGCCTGGCAAGTGACAGATAGAAGAAAAATGAAGAAAGGGAAATTCATGGCGAGTGGGTTGAATGAATGGTGTCTATTACTCCACTCAATTCCCTCTTTATATAGAACACCCAGATGGCGGAGTGTAACTGTTTCGAAATCTGCACCTCTACCTAGGTTGTATTCGCGTAGACATATCGAAAAGGTTTCCGAACTAACAAACGTCCTTGATTTTTGGAATGGCAAGTGATTAGAGTACGAGAAACTAAATCGCGACTGTTAGAAGATAACACTTTAGTTGTTTTTCAATCAGGGCAATACTGTTCTACTCAGGTCATGTTTAATGTTTTGAAGGATGAGATTAAAAAGCGGATGTTGTCTGAGAAAGGACTGATAACGTTTCGGAACATCGTTACAAGTGCAATTCTGCAAAGCTTGAAATTTTTGATTTTAATGGTTATCCCATTAGACATAACCAAGATTTGCTGTTTTGGAGACAACGAGATTCAGCATTTTTTGCTTGGCCCCGCCCATTTCGTCTTATCATTGCGAGAATTCAAAAAATAGCTGGAACGAAACAAGTTGGTTCAAATGTGAATTCTCAGAAAGAAACGCCTTGCTTTGTGACAGAACCGGCAGAACATTAATTCACTCCGAAACATTGAAATCAGGTTCACGGTTTAAGATTTGAAAACTTGATCAGAAATCCAAATTCAGAGATGTCAAAATGTTTCGAAGTGTGACTCGTTTTCTCGTCTTTCAAACATTCCACGTTTCTCTATTCCCAGTTATCCCCCACTGCTCCGCTCAGAAAGAAATTTGAAAACCGGTTTCGTCCAACGTGATGAATTTCAATGGGTTGACAGATGGTTGTCCGTTTAATTGGTCGACCTACTCTCATTTTCAAGAAAGATTCAATGCCCATCTGCATTTTTCGAAATGGATGTTTTATGTACCACCTGCTCTGTGACCAGACTGACTTGTTGACGTTTTCAAGATAAATTGAGCTTTCCGGAAAAACGTTCTGAACTGAGGATCTACAATAGAATGTTCTCATTTGAGCCACAAAAGTTGAAATTCTTTTCAAATTAATTATGACTAATTTTTCCCTGTCTGTTTAAAAGTGGAACATATTTTTTCTTAACAATATTTTATTCCGAAAAATAAATGATCGAACGATTCCATTTGAAAGTTTAAAAAAGAAGCAAACATTAGGATATCTGGAAGCATGAACTGTTGTCTGAATCAAGAGAATTTCAAAGTCTCTCACAACTGAAAAGTAAATCTCTCTAGTCTGAAGTCTCAAGAAAATTGGGAACAGGGAGGTGAAAATGAACCAAACAGAGACATGAGAAGTGAGGTGTGCATAATATAAGTCAAAATTAGAAACGGGGAGAAGAAGAATTGTGGGATCATCGAGAAAATGGAGGTCAGCAGGACAAAAATCAGATGGGTGGGGTGGCAGAAGTAGGTTTGGTTGGGGATGGTTTCACGAAACGGTCAAACGGATTTCTGTTCAGAGTGTAGAAAATATTTCCATCAGCGAACAGACTCGAGGGAACACACTCCAAGGCACTCTGAACGCCATGCACTTTGTTGTTTCCAAAAGCGGCGGCTTTCTCGATGTCTTCGTCAGTCACCCAGACTGGCTGTTGATCCACGGTCAGCATGACAGGGGCCTTCTTCGAATCTCCGCAGAGGATGGCAGTTTCAGATCCTCTGGATTTTGTTATCATGTTTGTGTATGTGGTCGAGCGAGGGCGAATAACGTAGGGTTCGCAAATCACCTCTCCGAGCACCTCTGAAATTCATTGTATCACAGATCTGAATAAAAAAGAAAGAAAGACACAATTTCAAACTAATCGAAATTGTATTCTAATCAAAGCAAAAATGTTCACCTTTCACGAGGACCAAGGTGGTGGAGCTCACAGAGGTTTTTCCGTTGGATCCAGTGCAAGTGAAGAATCCGAGATCGCCGCTGGAGACACAGTCTATTATCAAGGTAGTGTTCACCACTACAGTCCCGTCTTTTGCGTTCTCCTCAGCGTTGGCGACGGGCTTGTCGAGATCCCCCATGATGGGACGTTCATCGGATCGTTTCCATTGGACGGCAACAGATGGGTAACCGCTGAAACTGCAAGTCAGCTTCAGTCGTCCTCCTCGTGTTGCAGAGACATCTCGGGGCATATCCGCAAGGGAGACGATGTGATCCTTGTATGGGACAACACGTGGCTGAAACAAATTCTTTGTTTGAACTTGTGAATTTCACTTATTCAACTTACAGTGCTGTGAGGAATGAGCTCGGCAAGCGAGAGTGGGAGAAGGAAGAGCACAAGGATTGGGAGCATGGCTGAAAAGAACAACTATTGAACACGAAGAGAAAACAAATGAAGATTGTAGTAAAGAGGACTCTGAACCTGAATGAAAAGGTCCACTTTCCTACCGAGGTGGGCGGAGCGTGCAGAATTGAGATGAGACTCCTCCCTCAGGGAAATGAAGGACATGGAGAGGAATATTTAATGAGATCGCCTAAGAAAATTTATCAAACGATCCAAGATCACCGGATCTTTTGAGAGCATGACTCAGCAAGCTGAAAATTGGACGACTAACAGTAAACGTAGGAAACGCACTAGTTTATACGGTGAAAGTGTGAAAGAGTATATTAAGGATTGCAAAAAAAGATAGATGCACAAGAACAACACGCGTTGTTTGAATGACGGCCAGGGGGAAACACGCCTGAAAAATGATTGGATCCTTGATTAAAAAACTGCAACTTGCCTTGAATCTGCAACTTTCGAAATTCGAATGTGAATGTGGTTTTTCACAAAAAAAGCTTTTAATGCAATATGCTCTGCGGCAAAGTCAGTTGTATGTGGTTTTTGCTCAAGAACACTTTGGTTCAAGGTTAGTTATAATGTAGAACTGATTGAGAGCTATTCATCGTTCTTGTTGAAATAGAAAATTGTGACATCGAATATATGAAACCCCCGGTACAGTACTGGTCAATAGGATATAATTTTTCGTGATTTCCAGTGCAAAACGGTCAATTTTGAGGATTTGAAAAAAGGACTTCGAATGGCCCGATATCTCTGAAAATTTGCAAATGTGTTAAGCAAACTACACCTCCAGTTTTGTAATTGACAACCTTTTCTTATGAAACCCACGAGCTTTCAGAAAGTGTGCGTCATTGGAAATCGGTTTTTCAACTGCTAGAAGGTGAGTATTTTTGACCATTGTATCCTGAACATCGCCAAATATGATGCTGTGTAAAAAAACGTTCGCGTATTTTTAAAATTCTCTCGAAAACGTTCACACTTTACACTCTATCTCGTGTGGTTTCTGTTTTGAAACCGAGTGGTCGAGTACTTTTTCAGACCCTTGACCAGATTTTTGTTGTGTACTTGAAACGAAACGCTCTTGTAACAATGCAATCATTTATCACGGGGAGATGGAACGAACATTTTGGTTGGAGTATCGAATCGAGATGTTTGTAAGGGTGGTTGTGTGAGAACTGCCAAGCAAGAACCAAATTAGAATGGATCTGAGATTGAAGGATGGGATTGGTTGGGATGAGCCAGAGAGTGCAAACAGACAAAGAGACAACGAAAGAGAGAAGAGGGAAATGGGAGACATAGTTAACAGGAATTAGACCTTCTTGGCGGTTGGGTACAAGAAGGTGTCTTGGCGGGTCTCTCCGTGACGGTTGCGGGCGATGCAGACGTAGGTTCCCATGTCCTCCCACTCGATGGCGTGGATGCGGAGATCTCCGTTTGGCATGACCTCGTAGCGGCTCTCGTCGTTGAGAAGTTGTCCGTCGTAGCTCCAGGCCCACTCGGCACGCTTGTCGGAACGGCAGGAAAGGGTGGCAATGTTGCCCTCCATCTCGAAACGGGAATCCGACCATTGGATTATTTTTGGGGCGGCGCGGTGGTTGCGAGGGCATGGAGAGGTTTCGCCAACTGCAAATTAGTCATTGAACGCCTTGTCTCGAGAACTGATCTAATTTTCACTCACCGATTTGGACGACGGCGGACGATTCGACGGTCTTGTGACCGTTGAAGGCCACGCACGTGTAGACTCCCGAGTCCTCAGCGGATGGGCAGTCGATGGTGTAGGTGGCGACGACGATGCCAGAGTCGACCACTTTCTTGCCGACGTTCAACATCTTCTCATCGACGTTGATGTGGTTGGAGCCTTGAATGATCTCTCCATCCTTGCGCCATTGGACGTTGGCAGCCGGGGTGGTGAGGATCTCGCAGCGGAAAGTGTACGGCTTGCCAGCCGGGATGGAGACATCCTCGAGTCCTCCAGTGAGCTTGATGATTGGCTTAGAGGTGAGCTGAGTCTCATCGAGCTCGTTTCCGAGACGGTTGACCTCATCCTGAAAACACATGATTAGAGATTCTGAAATGTTTTGGTTTGATTTCTCAACTTACCGAGAAGTGTGGATGAGCCAGTCCAGATTGGAGCACGAGAGCAGCAAGCAGGAAGAACTTCATGTCGGACCGGGTTAAGAGAAAAGTGACCGGGAGAAGTTGTGGTCGATGAATAAGGAACACTCGAGCGCCTTTTAAAGGGTATGGGCGGAGTCAATCTCCGCAGGTGCGCGTTCCGTTGCCCCCCGCCCATTTCTTTGTCTTGTGTCGCTATAGAGATTAATGGGGGCGTGGCCGTGGCGATATGAGTGTAGAAAGGTGGAGTCTCGAGAGAAACATTAGAATAAGGGCTCAACGGCTCTAGTGCTCAGGCAATCACCGAACAGTGGAAGATGTGATCGAGTAGTGGGGGAGAAAAACAAAAATAGATAAGGATGACTGTTGTATGGTCTTCAAGACTCACGAGGAGACTTTGGTTATAGGAGATGATCTCTTACGGTTATAGTAGATGGTTTTTGCGTGACTTGTTTGTTCAAAGATTTGTTGCAAAGAACTGAGAAAGCGCGAGAATTTTCGATGAAGGATATAAGGAGTAATACCTGAGAGTTCTAGATTTCTTGCTGTGGAATGAAATAAGAAGGATACTCCTGAATGCAATGGAAACATTCGGTAAGAGGAGGTTGTGAGAAATGGTTTCGAATTGAAAAAGAAGCGGTAGACCGTCAGAACGCAAGTAATTAACTTTTGAAGTTTTGAAGTTACTTGTTTTCCATTTCAGAAGTTCTTCTCGTGAACCCTGAAAGTCGAATGTAGTATTTAGCGTATACAGAGGAAAACCCAAGCCCATTTGCAGAACCCAGGTACTCAGGCAATCAAATCAATCGCCTCATATTTTTTTGGTTTTCCATCTTTTCCATACATGCCTAGTTACCCGCAGATGTCGAAACGCTAACCTTTCCCACATCGTTATCTTATCAAATTAACCCGTGTCAGTCTCCCAGCGCCGGATGTGTTCTGAACGGATGCCTGAACTTTTTTATCTTATCTGAACAAGTTGTTTCAAACTCCGGATATCAACTCCAATTTCCGACTGGTAATGACATATCCGGTGAATACCATGTGCGTTTCTTTGAACTGTGTATTTTGATGTTGATAGTCATGATAATTTATAGAGAACGTGCTCCGTGTTCTATCCAGATTCTGATTTATAATACAATTAGTCAACCATATCATGATACAACCTTCAGGAAAATCCAAATTCTCTCAATGAATCATTCTGAATACGAATATTCAAATCGACCATTTCGTTTCACCAGTAAAATCATACCCGGAAGTAAACCTGAGATCCCAGAGTCTCCTAGAAGGTTCTACTTATAGTCGTGTTTGCTTTCAAACTTCAAATATGAAATCATCCAACAAACCCCATATCCTTCATTCAAATTCAGAAATAACTAATTGTGACAGGAAGCAGTTTTCGATTCCCCAGTGATGTATATTCTCAGAAATAACTCGAAATTCGAAACGTGACACTCCACTTGGCATTTGCCTAAGCCAATCAAATCATCATCAGACAGACTGAAATAAATTTTGAAAAAATTTTTCAAGGAGAGCATGTAGCTTCATCTCTCTTGGGTGTTCTTTAGGCTCTTCATGGTATTTTGAAGTCGCATTTTTAAGAAAACGATGTGGAAGAAAAATTGCAAGATATACTGTAAAACCACCATAAGTGTAAAATGCTCTTACGCCCCCTGACACTTCCAGTTGATTGATAGAGGCACTCTGTGAGATTGAGAAGGATGAGATGGAAACCATTCTGAGATTTCTTATAATGAAACTGGTACGGATAATCCTACATATTGGTTGGGATTATTTTCGTTTTTTGAAAGTTGCTCGGAAATATATTGATATACTGTGTGAAGAAGGACTCTCATGTTTTTCAGAAGTTGTGACAAAAATCTTATAGAAAAAAGGCTACTGTACTAGAGAAATATCAGTTTTTCATCCAGTTTCTCATCCTTGTTTTGTACTGTGGCACATTTGAATTCGAGCTCCCAGATCCGTCGGAAAAACAAAAACACCCCACTAAAATAGAACCGTTGAAATCGGAGACAGTTGACTTCTCAAGGACCGAAAGATATTTGCCAGCGACTTAGTTGGCCCTCAAATGGAGCGGAGCTGCTGCCAGCTAGGTATGATAACAAATACTCGGCGGTATCCGGCTAAATAATCTCGAGTCTTTTTTGTTAGCTCCGCAAGCAGGGGACCCCATTGCGGACAGCCGTTTTTTGATCTTCCGATGCTTCTGTTTGACAATTGGAAGGGGCCCTCTCGATGAGTTCAAGGGATCAAGCTAAGGTTCAAGAATCAGAGCATTCCGTGTTCCCGAGGGGTATACTTTCTTCTCGATTTCCATCCCACGCCTTCATGTTTTCCATGTTTCGATGGAGTGAACGTGATAATTACCAATGCTTTGTTTTGCAACAAGTTTTCAGTTCTCACATAGTTTCCCACATTGTCATTATGGAGATGCTGATCTTACAATTCTGCTTGAGATGAGTCAGGAAGGGTTCAACAAACTGATCGAATCGGAACATTCGGTGTTTCCAGAGGTGATTTTTTCCCACACCCCGTTATTATGAATATTGAAGTTGATCAGTGAGAAACTGAAGGTCACAAACTCCAGAATCACAACAGTTTTGTGACATTCTTCGGCAGATGATTACAAGATTCGAATGAACGGGATCTATATTATAGGTGCTCATGAAGTCTTCCTTACTAGGGAATGGGGTAAACAGTTGGATGACACGTCGCCAATAGTTCACAGAGCGCCAACTTCAGGCACTCATAACTTGACTCATGGAAAGTGGGGTTTAGAATCTCCTTTTTCCAATGATACCATTTACAGAATGCCATCCTCCTGTTCACAGGATTCCTTACTCAAAAAATATCATTGCGAAATCTAAACTCATCCATCCAGTTGCTCTTCTTCAGTATGATTCTCTCTGCAGAAGTGCTCTCTGAAAAATGAGTATT
The DNA here is from genome assembly GCA_900536305.3 of Caenorhabditis sp. 40 LS-2015. NCBI lineage: Eukaryota > Metazoa > Nematoda > Chromadorea > Rhabditida > Rhabditidae > Caenorhabditis > Caenorhabditis tribulationis. The sequence continues at coordinate 117,885 of LR543556.1, read as the reverse complement.
CTACTTACGTTTGAGTATAGAGTTTCTTGCAAATTCAATTTTCTATTCGCCCGAGTTTCTTACAGCTTACAAATTGCTCATCCCTCATTAGCACCCTCAGTGAAACGACTAAACATCGCGCAACTTGCATCCCGAGAATTCATAATGAGATGGTTACTCATTTCTCAGTTTTTTTACACAGAGCAAACATTTGATGGATCAAGGGGACAAACACTTTTGACTCTTGCTCCTGGATGTGATGTCACCCGTGATCGGACAATTCTTTCATTCAAAGGGAAATTCGGATTAGCGGCGACTAGAAGCCGCGCTTGATACCTCGACGGCAATCCTTGACAAAAATCCTCGACAAAAACATGTGGATTACAGGCGGATTTATAAGGTTTCTTAATCTATAAAGACCATGGTGCAGATGTTTTCATTATCCCAATCGCTTTATAAGAACATACGTTCTTGGATCCAATAATCTGGTGGAGATTAAGCGGCCAAAGACTCGCGCCAAAATAGTTTGGACAAAAACTGGGAATCGGCTAATCCGGTGTAATATGAAGACTCAATCAAGAAATAGATTTGAGTGCCTAAACCGAATAAAAACTTATGGAGAGCATAAGCCAACAGATTGAAGGGTCTGAAAATAGGGCACTGCGAGGTGTGGAGGTGTAAAATAATTCCTGGAACATGAGGGGGTTTGAAGGGTGCTGAAACATTCCAAAGAGGTTTATGTGGGCATGAGCAAAAATGAATGGAGCAATTGACGCACAATGACGATCATCCGGATACACAAATTCTCAGAAAAGAAAATTGATGTTCTGCATCTTTTTTGGAAAGAAAGTTCGAACTAAAAGGTAAACCAAAGATTTTGAAATTGAAATTTTCATATTAACTTTAGTTTCCATATTTACTTCACTTCCTGGAAAATGTGAAATGACGAAACTTGAGTTTGTTCGGAATTTTCAACAGTCTTCAATGATTTATACAAAATTTCCATTGGTCTCGGTTTCTCGGTTCTTCTCCATTGCTCGTTTTACGTCACACCATGAGAATAGTAACGATGTACTAATAATGAAAACAACAGCGATCATATGTCGAATGATCTCGGAGAATCGTAACAGTTGTATGAACTTTCACGCTTGAACTGTTTTTGGTTCTACTTAAAGAAGAGCACAAGATTTGTGACGTTTTTTACTCATTACGTAGAAGAAACAGAACGAGATGCTCTTTGGACTGTTACAGAATCTTGTGGTTTTGACGAGTAAGAGTTGGGATCATTGTGAACTTTTTAAAAAGGGATCTTCTCAGGGAATGGTGAATAAGAGCTCCAACGTTTTGGTATGTGATCGGAAAAAAGAGCTGTTGAAGGTACCTTCGGAAAACGAACCTTGTTGTAGTTCTCAGAAAAAATGAGGGTATTTGTGTTTCTCCTTGGATCGGCTTTGCAGATGCTTGTTCAATATGGAAAACAATGGAAACATTTCTCAATATGAGTATCGAAAAAGGTTCCCGAAAGGTGAAACATCCATCTTCCGATCCCGAACAAGCTTACTCACAACACAAATTCTGAAAGTTAAATTCTGAAGTTTGAGTTCTGAAGGTCTCCCAACGGTCCATATAAAAAACTATCAGAAATTACTGATGGAACTAGAAACTATTAACAAAACTGTATTTCAATCCGTTTGTAACAGGAACTCGAATTCATCACTTGACATCATAAATTCCTATTGATGTATACAATTTGCAGAGCTTTTGTTGCGAGTGTGCATCATGCGACAATACCCAGAATAACCGCATCATACTCAAGTTCAGTCTTTGTTCTCATGGTCAGTGACGTTCTTCCGTTTCCCGAGCCCACGTTGTCTACTGTACATCTCATTTCCGGGATACACCTCATGATATTGTTCTTCCTGTCGAGATTTTCTTTTGGATTATGAAACTCAGCCATTGTTTCTATTATCCCGATAATCGGGGGTTTGTTAGTCAGAAACTTTCTATTTCAGATCAGCCCGTCTTCCATTCGTCATCAAGGGAGAACTAAGAAGAAGGACGTGGGCGCTCCATATCAGTGACTATGTAAAACAGGGATTGTACTTTAAGCAGCCTGCAAAACTTTAAGGAGTTTAGAATCTCAATGAGCACTTTGCGAGGGTTGGGAATCATACAGAGATGATGTTTCGAAGTAGCACGCGGTATAATAAGGAACCATTCATCAGAAGGGCATCGTCACGACATCAAAGCATAGGGCTTACGGAAAATCAGCTTTGGTTCTCAAGAAGAACCATATGGAACGAATGGTGAAGAAAAACAGATGAAGTGTGTATCTTCCAAAGAAGGGGTCTTTGATGGAAACAGGTGATGTCGGAAGTTGCCCAATCATGTGACCGTTTTCGGTGATTCTCTTGCACTTTCAAACTGTGTAGATTTGGTAGCTGCTATTTCCGTACATACACCACTGAAACATGTACAGGGTGACAATTAATTATGGGAACAAAATTTGCTCTTCTACAGACGGGGGACTATCACCCCAATTAGGAATTTATGGTTTTATTAATGTTCTCCTGAGTGTTTTCTTTAATTCTGCCAAAAATCTCGTCATAATCTTAATTTTGAAAGAAGTTATGAAGACGAATATGCACAGAACCAAAATTCCTGTTATTATCCGCAACTGGAATGTTCAATGCGGATGCTCCTTAACGGCTCAAAGTTATCCAAATTTCGATAACTAAAGCGTTAAAATGAGGTGACATATATGGCAAAACTGGATGCAAACGGAAATAGTCATTGGATACAAATCCACTTCGTCAGAAGATCGTGAAAAGGCTCAATCGCGAGTATAGCGAAATTCTGAAAAAACGCGCGAAAATGCTGGAAGGAAATCGTGGAACTGTTTGAAAGATTGTCAAAAAACATATTGCATTATGCACTTTCAAGATCAGAAAGAATCGCTTCCTCAATCAGAAATCTAAAGCGAGTCGGTGTCAAAAAGCACTACGCCCCATTGCATGGGCCGCTGCTAACGACACATCGACAGTCGTCCTCGGAGATGAGCACTTTTTCCCTCTGGCAGGAACACCAAACTCTCAAAATGGTCATCAACTCTTGCCAGAAGCTATGATTGATTATCCTATAGCTAAAACTTATGAAAAATTTCATTACCCAACTCCTGTGCCGCATCACAATCGGCTGGAAGAGCTGACTTGATCTTTGTGATTTAAATAGTCAAAATCGATGGAAATTTCTATCGGGAGACCATTATCAAGTGAGAACTGATATTTTGGCCTATTTCCCCTCTAGCCGGAGGTCTCTGAAAGTTCCAACAAGTTTGGGTCCCAATTCATGGGCCAGAAACCACGATTGTGCTTTGCCTAGCCTCAATGCCGGAGATCCTCACCGAGGGTTTCTGGTCCAGTAACTCTTCTGATCAGAATTCCTCAATCATTCTGTTTGATTTATATTACTGTCACATAACGGCAGAAGGAATTTAGGGCGTTTTCAAGACTTTAAAAAAGAATTGGCTTGAGCTAGAATCAAGAGAACCCCACAGAACCTCGCGGCCACGGTCGACAAATTTCCGACGCGTCTGTGTGCCATAACTTCTCAAAAAAGAGACCGATTCGGAAGATTTTTCGACATTCTCTTCTGAGACATATGGTTGTTCGTCAGTGAAAAAATGGTCAAGATATCTCTCATTTAAAAGTTTTTATGACGGGTTACGTGTGTTCCCATAATTAATTGTCACCCTGTACACTCGGATATACGAAGAATAAAAGGGCTTCCTAATTCAATTTGAGAACATAATGTTCAGATGGCATCATGTCTAGGTTCATGTGCTCCTCAATCATAATTCCGCAGTCTAGACACCACAAATCTGCCTAGTCGTTTTTAGAAACATTCATTCCAAAACTTCTTTACATCGGAACAAGGACTTAAGGACTTCAAGTGAAAGTTGTAGGGTCCAAGCAGTTCAAGGCTTAGGGAAGAGTTGAAAGGCAGTAGCTACTGTTATCTATCGAATTGTGTCAGAGGATGATTTCCATTTAAGATTGTTGTGTTAAACCATATATTTGGCTCACAATCTTATGGTACACGCAAATTTTTTCGAAAAGTTTCAATTTTGTTAATCTCAAAGAAGTTTTCATATCGTTTCACTGAACTCTCGATAAAAATACAGTAGGGAACTTGTTTGAAATCCTTCTATGACACAATTTAGTAGACCTCCGGAGTTGGGTCCCTTAACCTTAATGTGAGCCGATAAAATTTCCACTCCCCTCACATCCAGGACACCAATAGCTATTTTTTACGAAGCAAAACATCGGGTCCATCTACACTAGTTTACACATCAGTGGCATTGATACTCCAGATCGCAAAACGTTTAACGCCGGAATGTTTTTTTTTCTGTGGCAACGAGATGGATCCGATAAGTTTACACAACGCTACAAAAGCTATCAGAGCATCAAAAAAAAATTGAAAAGACGAGTGAGAAATCAAAAAATGTTCGATGATCGGAACAGCCGCCTTTTCCCCAACTCCTGGATACATTGAGTCATACTTCTAGCAGACAGGCTCAGCACATTCATCAAGAAGGCTCACCAAAACAGTTTTCAACCGGAACATTCAAAGTTCGAGAAACCATCTTAATCCTCAAAACATCTTCCTTCATAAGAGATTTCACAATACTCATATGCGAAGCAGTGGAAATCCGAACTTATCAGCATCAACCTAAATGAGTCATGCTTTGTTTTCCTGTTATTTCATCCTTCAGAGGAAAGGGATTTCGCGTAAAAGTACAAATATTCACCAAACGTGATGTCATCCGAATGTGAAGAAGAACGATGGATTCTTGCGTAATGGTAATGTGAAGTCGTGCGCGAACAGGAATTTCGGAAATGTGCGCGTTTTTCGGCATGTGATCACTTATTCAAATCGGCACGCAGTGTCCGTTCGAAATGACCTTTTCGACGAAAATGGTCAATTTTTCACTGAAGGAACGAACAGGGATTTGTTGTTGAACTTGAGAAGGCAATTGTGAAAACTGATCGAAACCAAAACAAAACAAACTGAGTTACTAGGGAGTCATTTGCACGTAGGTGAGCCTTACATGATGTGCACATACCAATGGAAAGCGTGAACAATTTCCAATCCATTCATTCAGCAAACACCATAAGTATTTGTAAAAATCGGTTTCAAAAAGTAGTAAAAAAAAGGTTTCAAAAATCCTACGTTTAAATAAAATTAAATATCAAGCGATTCTCTTCCCAGAAAAGGTCTTTTGGATGACGTCCTCCACGTGACGTCACGTGTCGATCGAAAAAGGAGGAAACCGTACGTAAGGCTGTCTGGGGTCAACCACCGCAACATCGACAGATGGTCCGCACGATAAACTCCTCTCATATTCTTTTCTCTCCGCGCGCACAGACCTGTCGACGTCATTTATCCCTCATTCGCCCTATGCAATATCTTGCAACACCTTGCAACATCTTCTCCGGTCAATTTGATGCTTCTTCCTAGATTCTTGGCAGACTTCGGGGACCCAAATGAATTTCACAAACAGTTTAAAGACAATTTTTGTTTATTTGTTTTTCGAAATCCTGAATATATTTTTTAAAATTCAAAAATGTTATCTTTCTGTATCATTACTTCATTTTTTATCCTTCTATCACACTCTAATTTCAATTTTCTTCTGACGTCTTCCGAATACCTTTTCAAAATATGTTACCTTGGCCGTCTAAAAACGTTGCCAGTGGAGCGCACTTGCCTTCTCCAGTGAGACCTCCCGTACTTTGATTTATGACACCGTTTTATGTTGCTCTTGCAGCTATTAACACTAATTGAAGTTTCCAATGATTCCAGGTCAACAATCCTGAGCGAAAGGCATGGCAAATCTATAAATCACGGATTCCCATCATGATGTCACCATCATCGCCGAAAGGATGAAACAAAGACCGAGGTGTGCCAAAGTGTTTTATGTTTTTAAGTTTTCTTCCCAATCTCTATCACTCCTATCTCTCAAATGATAAAGCTCTCTCTTTACCAGGAAACTATATTTCACCCTTTTTCCAGGACAAAGCTATAGTCGCCTCGAGCCTTCCCGAATGATAAACGATTGGCACAGTCGTGTAGGCGGTGGTGGGATGGCCCGATGGAGGATCCAGGAGGTCATGAGGAGAGGTGAAGCGAGGTTGTAGGATCGAGAGAAAAACAGGAAAATCGAGATGAAGCGAGAGAGCACTTATTATACAATACGGAACGGGTATATATAGCCGAGAGGAGTCATTAGTAAGCACAACAATCATGATGATCTTCACTCTGGTTATTTGGCGACTCATCTTCTCTGGAGGACTAGGACGACCTTTGAAGGTTAGTAAGAGGGCTCATAGTGGGACCCGATACTTTATAATAAAAACTTTATGTCTCCAATAAATATCGTGGTCTGTTATGCAAATCAGCACTCTACCGTCCCTCCTCAAACATTCAACCACACCGTTTTTTCCGGAAAAAAACACGCATCGTACATCATCCGCATCCAAGGTTGTCCGAACTTTTGCAAGACTCGAAAAAGTCGTGTTTTCTAATCGTAAACATCCTTGCAATAAGCACATAATTACTGCCTGTACGGGTTCGTCACCGGGTCAACCGGTGACCGGAATTCGTGACGAAAACATCGTGTTCAACTCACTAAAGACGCTATTGTTTTTCGAGTCGACTTATGAAACGAGGATGGTTTCTTCCTTCTGTTTCCCATGAGCTTTTGATCATGTGCATTCCTTTCGATTCGGTTTGTTAGAAACATCTAGAACTATCCGCCCACATTCTGAGATCAAAATCAAAATTGAAAAAAAAATTCCAATATAAAAGTGTCGAGCCGAGAGCTCATGATTCATTCTGGAATCTTTCTTCTTGTTGCTTGCTCTTTCAATTTTTCTCAATTTTCTATTTCATATCTTCAGATGCGCCAGCTCTCACTTCTTGTCACCACTGCCATCCTTCTGTCTTCCTCGGAAGCCAGAAACGTGCTGAACCCCAAAGGACCACCATGCCCAGAAGGAAATGGACTGTATGCCGTTGGATGTAGCCGGCACTACTTGCATTGTGTGAACGTGAGTTACTGAAAACGTTTTGAATTCAGAAGGTGCCCTGAAATTCCAGAACGTGGAATATGAGCAAACATGCCCGGAGGGACTCTATTTCGACCGCTTGATGTCCAGATGTGAGCGCAGATCCAACACCCACCTCTGCACCGACTCCAATCTGAAGACTCTCAACGTCCGCCAGAAGGCTGTGTGAGTCGTTCTCTACCTAGATCTCAAGAATTTCATATTCTGGTTTTCAGGTCCATCGACTGCGTTGGAAGACTGAATGGAGATTACCCGATGGACCGCAACGTCTGCAATGAGAACTACTATCAATGCGCCAACGGAATCTCCTACATGAGAAAGTACGTTTTCCCAGCTAATCGGTTATATCAATTCTAGTTTCTAAGGTGTCCTCACAATCAAGTCTACAATCCAGTGATCAAGAGATGCGACTACAAGCACACGTGCGATTCCCAGGGAGTCAAGCAACATCCGGCTGCCGCCTACGCTTCACCCACCTACGAAGCCGACAACTGGGTGGTCACCACGAAGGAATTCGAGAACGGTCACAAAGGATTCGACTGTGTCCAACTCGGAGACATGTACTTCACTCACGAGAACACATGCTCGCCATACTTCTGGCAGTGTGCCAATGGAAAGCTCTTCAGAAAGTCGTGCCCAAAAGGACTCATCTACGTTCTCAGCCAGAACCTTTGCGACTATCCACAAGGAGTGAAGGGATGTCCAGAGTATGATGGGTAGGTGAAGCTACCTTAGATTTCTAGACAACATCTATTTTCAGATCCGAGCCTTCCTACCAGCAGACAGATGCTCCACCAGCAACTACCACAGTCCGTCCATTCGTCCCATCCTACGGAGATTCTCCAGCCTACGAGGCTCCAGTCGATCCAACTCCATACGTTCCGGCTCCAGCTCCACCAGCGCCAACCCGTCCAGCCTACGTTCCACCAGTCACCACTCAACCTCCACGCTACACGAGTACCGCTGCTGCCCCAACACAAGCTCCAACTGACGCTCCATACGTTCCAACAGAAGCCCCATCGGCACCAGTGAACTCTCCACCAATCCGCTATAATCCAGCTGTTCATGGAGACTGTAAGCAAGATGGCTTCTTTGCCTTCAAACAGTGTCATGCTTCATTCTTGGTTTGCTCAGGTGGACAAGGAAGTGTGAGACAATGCAACGAAAACTTGGTGTATGACCCCAGAACTGTTGCCTGCGTGTACCCAGCGGATTGTCTGTGAGTTGTTTTCTGTAGCTGGATTTTCAACAATTTTTGCTCTCACAGCGGACCACTGAAGCCAGTGCAACCAGCCAATCCCTACAATCATGGAGGAGCCTACGACGAGAAGCCAGCTGAAGTCAAAGTTGATTTCGACTGCACTGGAAAAGTGAACGGTGCATACTTCAAGGAAGCTTGCACCAAGAACTACTTCCGTTGCCAAGACGGAAGAGCATTTGCTGCTAGCTGCCCAGCCGATTTGGTGTACAACAAGGCTACCGGAACCTGTGACTATGCTGACAACTGTGAGAAGTGAGTTGAAGTTTTAGGAATCTCGAGAAAAAAACCTGAATCTTTATCAGGAACTACATGGAGCCGTCTCAAATCTACGAGCAGACCACCAAGCCAGCTCCAACCGTCGGCTATGAGGCTCCAACCATCTACACTACCCAGTCACCAAAAACCGAAGCCTACACCGAGCCACCAACATACACAAGGCGTCCAACAACCATCTACGTGCGTCCAGTCTACACCACAGAGTCAACCACCGTCGGATATGAAGAGCCAGTGACGACCCAAGCTCCATACACTACCAACGCTCCAGTCACCCGTCCAACTGTTGCCGACGAGTGAGTTTATTTTCGATTTCTATCGATTAACATTTTCTGTTGTTTTCCGTCGCTTACTAACACTGTCGACGCATGTGTGTCTCAGAAATATTCGGGGGACTCGTGGCCGCGGCCTAGAAAACTCTGTGTCGATTTACGCGGCGGCCATGTTCTCGAAGATTCTTTTCACATCACCGGCTTAAATTTGAAGAAAAATACCGATTTTTGGATGATTTTCGCGAAAATATGAATTGAAAAAAATTTTTGCGGAATTTCGAGATCAAAATATCGTTTGAAAATAAAATTTCCACTACAAGTTTTCCAGCTTCTCCTGCAACAACCTCATCGATGGAGATCATGCTTCTGGCCAGTGCAACAGTGTCTTCTACACCTGCTCCAACAACCAGATCACCGCCACCAAGTGTCCAGAAGGACTCGTCTTCAATCCATACCAAGGAACCTGTGATTACGAGCGCAACGTTCGTGACTGCGCCGGATACGAAGCACCACCAGAAACTACAACCGGTGCCTACGCGTATATGGAGACGAGCACCCTTCAAATGAATGGATACCGGACTACGAAGGTCGTGACTCCAGACTATGTTCCAGAAACGACTCAACCTCCAGTCACCTACACCACCACTCAGCCTCCAAGATATCAGGCTTACTGCGAGAGGTTGCAGAATGGAAACTACGGAAAGCCATGTCAGCCGTTCTTCTTCACATGCTACGAGTTCGAGACCTTCATGAAGGACTGTCCAGCTGGATTGTACTACGACATCGAGAACGACAGATGCGACCACAAGGAAAACATCGAAGCATGCCCTGAGTACAAACCAACTCCATCCACTACCCCAGCCGCCGAGGAACCACAGCCACCAAAGTACGGATACATCCCGGACAAGTACCCAAACATCGACTACACCACAACCACTCCAGGACCAGTCGACACCACTACAATCGCTGTGGCATTCTCGTGCTACGGTCGCAATGACGGCATCTACGCTCTTCCATACTGCTCGAAAGACTTTGTTCAGTGCATGAGCGGTAAGTAATTTAGATTCTAATAGATATATGAGAAATCTATTTCATTTCAGGACGCTCTTTGGTTTCATCTTGCTCCGACGGACTCTTCTACTCCGAGAAGACCGGATTGTGCGATTACAAGAGCAACGTCGACGTCTGCCAGAAGTGAGTTGATCTGTAAATCTTTCCGAAACATTTTATTCTTTTTATAGCCGCAAAGGATCCGACTCGATCTCCTCCAACGCCTGTTATGGAAAGGCTGATGGATACTACTCCGCCGGCTGCTCTTCTCACTACTTCTCCTGCCAGGACGAGCAGCTTCGCAAGGTAAAATACCCAGATTATAGGAATTAATGAAGAACTCTTATCTCAGATGGTTTGCCCCAACAAGCTGAAGTTCTCGGAGAAGAAGGAAAAGTGCACCTATGCCACTGACGTTGCCGAGTGCTCCATCGCCAAGCCAGACAATGCTCCACCAGCGTGAGTCTTGGAACAATATTTCATTCAAAAAAGATTTCTGGTTTTAGTGTTCCAATGGACTTCTGCAACATCCGTCCAACTGGTCTCCACGCACTGAAGGTCTGCTCGCCACACTACGTCATCTGTGACAACAAGAGAGCCATCGTAAGTGTTTCTTCCATTTTAGATATGATACAATACACTGTGAAGTGGTCATACAAGATAGACAAGATACTGTAACATCGTCTAAACACTCTTGTTTCCAGACTGGAAGCTGTGCCTCTCCACTCGTCTTCAACAGCCATGGTCAGCTCTGCGACTACCGCAGTAACAACAAGGAGTGCGGTTCGGACTACATCTCACCACCACCACCAACTACCACTGCCGCGTACACCACCACTACCCCGGCTCGCCAGGAACCATCCACCACAACCGCTGCTCCATACAAGCCACAGACCACCACTAATGGAGAGCAGTACTACAAGTCCCCAGTGACTACCAGAGCCTACGAACGCCCAACTGTCACCACGACCTACGCGGCTCCAACTACTACTACCACCAGAGCATACGAGGCACCAACGACTACCACGAAGGCTTATGAGGCTCCAACCACCACGACCACTACTCGTCCATACCAGACTGTCGCCACTACCACTCCAGCTAGAGACATTGAGATTCCAACCACGACCACGTCCTACAAGCCGTACCAGGAGACCACCACCAACACCCCGGCTCAGGATACCACCACGACCACTGCCCCATACGTTCCGCCAAGCACCACTGCTCAGAGACCAGCTTATTAATAACTTCCTTTCTATTTGTTTCTCCAGACTTCGAGTTTTAATGAACCTGTGATTACTTTTAATTAACATTGTACTGAAGTTACCCAAAGAGCTCCAATTTTTTTTGTCTTTATTATTCAGTTAATAAGTGCAAGAGATTGTTACTGGAATTTGCTGTCGTGGTTGCTGAATCAAACTCGTGAGTTTTTCTACAAAATTCATTTACTAATCATTTAGGTTCCAAAAAATGGCTCACAATCAATAAAAAGTGTCTGGATCGAAGAAATGAGATGCATGGTCACAATTGGTCACCGGTCACACCGGGGTAAGAAGATGGGTGGAATCTAGAAAAAGATGGATAAGAAATGACAGGAGTAAAAAAGAAGTGATGAATCTATGGCTTTATGAAGAGATCTGTACCACAATGCGCGGAATCGAGAAGTGATAGAAATGAGATTTTCCATCCCATTTTTGCTTTTGGAACCGGATGGTGAAGTCGGATGAGTTGTTGTTCTCCGAGTTGCATTTGAACAAAATGCGAGAGGTGTCTTCTGGTCCAACAATGTCCAATTCTGTCTTCCGCCAGTCAAAGTGACCGTAGACATCTCGGGAGACTTGCCATTTGACTATCCGGAGAGTTTCGGGGCTCTGAAAATCAAATGTGTCCTTTGAGCTGACGAGGGCCTCAAAAACTGCTCACCATCGCTAAGAAAGTAGGCATTCCGTTGAGAATGTCAATGTTGCTCCAGAGCAAGTTTGGTGGCGGACCTTGCCCGCGAATCGGGCTTTGGACAGGCTCAGTTACCGGTGTGTGAGTTCTGAATAAAACATGTTACTGGATACTTCTTCGAAGAGTTTACCTGAACCGATGGCTCAGTTTGTGAAGGATAGATGCGATGAAACCACTTTTGGGGTTCAGGATAGTGTGAGCCAGGTAAAAGCACGTTGGATTGTCTCTCGAGATGATGCATGCGTTGTTTCCCCATAAGAACGGCTCACACGAGTTTTGAATCGGAACCACACATCTCCATCTGAGAATTTGAACTGTTTAATAATAAAGGAAACTTCTTTTTGCGCTACCTCGTCATGAACTTGGTGCTGAAGGTCCTTCGAAACTCCCGAATACTTCTGGTTCTGTGAATCTTGATTCCATACCGCCGTCTGCCAGTGGACAGTATTGTTGGGATGATATCCCCATCGTTCTCCACTTTGACAAGTAGCAATACACTCTCAATCATCTTCTTCTCATCGTCCACTGATGCCGCCACTTCTTGGATGTTCTCAACTTCCTCCTTCACAATCACCACCTCTTCAACCACTTTCTCCAGCACTTCTCCATTCACCCCATTCGTCTTCTCCACGTCTTGTCTCAACTGTTTCATAAAGCTTTGCCTATCGCTGGTACGTTGGATGGGTCTCTTCACCAACACCTTCGTATTGCAAATGCTGAACACAATCTGACTCATGCTACGGTGTGCCTCCACCTGAAATTGGAAATCGAGGAAATAATATGCACAGGTGAAAATTAATTGATACCCGTAATCCGTGACTTATTATTTTTGTTGGCACGTGCCGTAGAATCGTGCATGTTTGATCTCGATTCAGACTGATCGTCATCAAATGGAACGATTTGTCGTGATGCGACTTGAGGAGACCAAGAATGAAACGTCTGTAAGAAAACATCAATGGGTGAAAAGCGCGTTACAATTACCCATTGATGAAGCAAATCTTCACCCATACATAGAACTCCTTGCTCAGACTCGTGGGCAATGAAAACTGCTCTTGTTCAGTTCCATCTGTGTTTGCAGCCATCACCTAAAAATAACACGAAAATCTATCTAACCGAGATAATTTCAGTACTTACCGCATTTCTTCCCTCATCAACGCAAACCAGCTTTGAACCGTGATAATCGAAGCACCCAAACGGGCCATCACAAGGCAACGAAAACATTGCTGATAAGACGACGACGCAAGCAAGAGAAAATGTGTCTATGTGCTCTGAGACGGACACAATCTGAAATTGGAAGTTTATGTTCTCAACTAATTTTGGGTTAGATGTGTAACGGGAATGAAAAAATAAGTAAGAAAGAAAGAGGGAAAATACGAAAAGCGAGAAGACCACAGTAGGAGAGAAAGTTTTATAGAGAGGGTCTATTAATAATTAAACAGTGAAGTATGAGGATGTTCTTGGAAGAACAAACCAATCTAAAGAACATACTATTCTTCAAACTCTTCTCACTGATCTGCACACGGTAATCCTTTGTGGTGGGCGATGTAGAATGACGTATATTTTCCATAAATCCAAGATAACCCCTCCCCATAACCTCACTTCTTCCTCAGTGTTTTTCATTAGCTTAATGTCTTATTTGGCTCTTCAGGGCATCACATCCAATATAAGAAAAAGAAAGGACAAAAAATAATGAAAAATGGAGTACAATGAGAGGTGAAAATGGCGGGACGGGGTGGATTCAACAAGAATTATGTATAGAATGGGAGCGAAGAAAATGAAGGCAACTACGGGTATGCTTTTTGCTTTTTGCTCTGACTCTTACTTTTGGCTTTGTTTTTGAAACTGGAAGATTAAGAAATCAGAATTGGAAGAGTGTTGTTTTGGAAGTGCGGAATGTCTCTTGAACTATTGAGCCTGTCAGAAATGAGCTCATTGAGAAGTTAAGTGAGCCATATGAATCTTCCATAAGAATGATAGTGTGTTCTTTCCTGCAAGGCAAATATGACTACATAATAGTTGTTCGCGACTAAGACGTTTATCATATCACATTTAACCCTCTGACAAACAGGTACGCACAACACCAGCCAGCCAAACACAAAACGCTATATTTCTTATCATTTTTGGCATGGCAGACTCAGTTAGGCACAAAAGAAGAATGCAGCTGAAAAAGGGAGGAAATAAATGGAGTCATAGCTGCTGGCGAACTCTTGGCCCATGGGAAAAGAAAACACCGAAAAAAATGAGCTGAGAGGATTTGAGCGGAATGAAACTCAGAGGGAGAATAGGAGAAACTGAAAACGAAAAACTTTGCGAATTGAGAACACTGAAAATGCCAATTCTGGTTTATGGCTTCACTTGAAAGAAAGTTCGGAATTTGGGAACAGACCGATTAAAGGAGTGAAGGAAGGAAACGTGACCGGAGACAGAATCTTCCTAGTCCTTTTAATGTTTGCTATTCTTCAAAGAATGCGAGGGCAATCATGATGTCAAGCAGGAAAAAGTGAAGAAAAAAGAATGTGCTCCCAAGGAATATTAGACTGGGTAGAGCCGGAAAAAAACTTCTTCTAGTGACCTCGCGTGTGGTGAAAAAATGAGAAGTTGGAATGAGTGATTGATGCTAAATGTGGCTGGTCATCTTCGGCTAATTTTATAGGCCCAGCTGGTATTCAATTCTGGTTATACTGGCATTTTGAGCACCCCTAGTGTCCTGCTGGAAGTGACGATGAATCCGTGCTTAGCAGGCTTGATAAACCAGAATCACAGGATTTTGAGTTAGTCACTATGATATTTCTGGATACTATTTCAGATGATGTTATGAGTTAAAGAAGCATCAAAGCTGGTTCCCCAAAATCTCGGATTCCATCAAAATTAGCACATGAAGTATTCTTAGGTAGAGCTCGTTGACATCTTGAGACTTTCTATCCACGTTTTTCTTGCTAAAATAGAAGAAAGACTTCAAACTCACCTTGTGCAAAACACGGGGGAGACAACAAGAAGCATGTAGAAAACAAGCACAAAAAAGGCGAAAGCGTAATAAGATTTCAATGTCAAAAAACACGGAAATGTCGGGACACATATGTGCGTTGTAAAAGGAGAGAGATTCCGAATTTGGAAGAACGGAAACAAGATAGAAAAGAGGAACTCATTCGAGACCGCTTTTTGAAAGTTACTTCCCTAGCATAATTTGATTGGCCATGACTATGCAGGGATCAACTGCTATAATCTTTGAAGAAATCCGTCAAGTGTGACGAACATGTGTGGGTTTGGAGAATGATAGTAAGAGTGCTAAGAACATGAATAAGAAGAAAAAAGAGATGAGGAAGAAGATGAAGGGGAGGGGATGAGTGAGATGAGTGAGAAACAAAAAATTTAATTTGGCGAGAAAAAATTTTGGTAAGAAGAAAACTGGCAACAAAAAACCCAATGAACCAACAAATAACACCATTTTGTAAATAAATAAAGAGCTTTTGACATAAAAACCTCATCATTCAAATTTTGAAAGAATAATAGAGTAATAAAGTCTTCGATCACGCCTGCCATCCTAGGTTTTGCACGCATCATAAATTTGATGAATTCTTTTGACAAGAAGTTCACTCTGCAAAATTCAGTGACAGCATTTGCTCTGAAAACGAGAAGGGTTCAGAAGAGCTTGGGTTAAGGGAAAAATGCCAAAACAAGTTCTGAGAGACAAAACTCCCAGACTAGTGAATTATGAATAGAGTAGTTAGAGGCAAACGGGTTGTGCTATAAATTATTCATGATCCTTGATTTCCAGTTTTCCCTCTCAACTGACAAGAGTTCTCTCTCGTGACATGTCGAAAATTCGGAAGTTAAACTTTGAAATGATGCAAGAACCCTATGAAGCAAATCGAAAGCACGAGCTGACAAATTAAGGTCGATTTCTCATGAAAGAGCAGACAGATACTTTGATCTTATCGCCAAAAAGTCTATAAACGTTGAGCATGAGAAAAAAAAGATGAAAGAATGAGACTGGGAGAAAACCAAGAAAGAAAACGTTTTGGTTTACTGGTTTATTTGCATTTTCTCAGTGCAGTGGGTTGGAGATTGGATAACTTAAGGCAATATTCACGAAATTGAAAAGACATCAGATTTGATGTTTGAGGGTGGTGGTCACTCCAAGCGAATTGGCAGATGGCTACTTGCGTATATACATGCATGTTCGCTTTCAAGTGCAATAGATTAACGACGTCCATTTGATTTAGTGCTTTTGGAGACCTTCAAAGCCAGCAGAAAGTCCTACAGTACTATTACAACAAACGAAGACTCTGCACCTTTTTGCAATTTCATTTCAACTGTGCTCTCCTGAATGTAAGACAATACATTTTTCCGTGGGGGAGGGGAAGGACAGACAAGAATCTCAGGAAAGAACTAAAAGATCTTTTTCTTAGTGTTTCCAGAAGACTTTCGCTCTCCACAATTTGTGCCCCCGTCCATGTTGGCAAACAATTCCTCTGTGCGTCAACGACACCGGGGGCCCCACACAGAAGGAGAAGAAAAATGGGGCGAAGAAAAGTATTCTCAATGGAGGGAAAGGAAAAACGGAGGGAATTAGGCGTCTTTCCTCCTCTTTCATGAGCACTAGGCAAAACGCTTTGAGTCTTCTCACCACAGAAAAAAGAAGTGGGTGAGTAACTGCAATTAGAGCTAATTACACTTTTGGCGACGTTTTTTGTGCTCCTAAAGTTTCTCTGTCTCTCTGCTTAGTATCGGAAAAAGGAACATTGAAAAGAGTGGGATGAGTCGAGAATTATGAAGATTATGATTGCAATTGGGATTATGGTTATGATGATAAAGAAGAAGTACAAAAATTGGGATGAATTTCAGAAAATTTCAAAGCGAATTTTGTGGAACACTGTCATAAAAATCAAAAGCTGCTATGATCCGAAAATATGTTGAAACCCAAAACAATTAAATAAAAGTGAGGCAAAAGGGCACAAAAATGTTATTCCGTTGCGGGGAATCGAACCCCGGCCTTATGGGTGAGAGCCATAAATCCTAACCACTAGACCACAACGGAGATGGAGGGAAAGGAGGTAGAGGGAGTGTATAACATGATCGCCGCCAGACATTTTAGTGATGAAAAGAAGTAAACAGAAGAGATAGAGAACATAAAAATTGTTTCTCTGTTGGGTGGAACATTCGCGATCCAACAATGTATCGAAAGGATTTTGAGGGAGTTTTTAGTTTTTGATTGTTTTACAATTCAAGAAAAATCTTTAGCAATAAGAAAAAAAATGCAGAGATTTTTAAAGAAAATTTTCGGAATCACTGTTCCCAATTGCATTTTTCTCATGCCTGTTGAACGTCTTCAAAATAACAAACTTGTGATCGAGATAGTTTTACAAGAATTGAAAACAAACTTATCAGTCCTATCGAAAGTCCTATACCTTGTATTTTAGAAAGGGCGAATCTGAGATGGTGAGAGTTTTTTTTGCCCAAACAAATTGCAAAAACATATTCCGTTGCGGGGAATCGAACCCCGGCCTTATGGGTGAGAGCCATAAATCCTAACCACTAGACCACAACGGAGACAAGAAAGACATCAGTTAGGCACTTATTCGTAGGTTGATGACACTCTGCTTGATAGAAGAAATATATGAAATTTGAACAACACCTGTCATTCTTGATCATCTAGAGTTTCACTTTTTTCTATTATCAAACGGACGAAGTCTACTTATCAGACCGGCAGATAATTATTTCCATCTCCGTTGTGGTCTAGTGGTTAGGATTTATGGCTCTCACCCATAAGGCCGGGGTTCGATTCCCCGCAACGGAAAAACGTTTTTGTGCTTTTTTGCCTCACTTTTGTAATTGTTTTGAGTTTCAGCATTATTTTGGATTATAAAAACTTCGTTTTTTTTCTCGTAAGGTTTTCGATGTTTCACAATGTTTGGACCATGAAAATGAAGTCCAAGCAAAGTTGTACTTGATAATGACAATAATTTTAAACACCATGCAAAAACCTATTTCGAACACATATTTGAATACATATCACAATTTTAGAATACACTATCTATAGATTTCAAAATATAGCTCATTCACGAAAAATAAAAAGAATACACAAAAAACTTTTAAAAGATTATTCCGTTGCGGGGAATCGAACCCCGGCCTTATGGGTGAGAGCCATAAATCCTAACCACTAGACCACAACGGAGATGGAATTCTCTTTTGTGTTGCATTAAGATATGCCAAGACTACTTGTGTCATTATGCGCTTCTCGTCTTATCACAGCGAGATGAGCAGCTGTCATTCATTCCACTCGAGTACCTAGGCTCTTTCTTGTATAATGAGACTCCGATTTGTTGAAACTTGCTCAAGACTACGTTTCATTTTTGGACATTCTCCTCGACGTCATAACTGTTCAATTTTCATTATCCTTCGTTTTTGCTTTCTTGCGAAATTTTGACAAACAAACAAAGCTCTATTTTTTCCTATAGATATATGTTTTTCTTTCATATACTTTTTTTCTCTTTGCCCTGAAAATCGATCACCAATTTCCACGAGTCTGTTTCCTCGAATAATCGCTCATATACTGTGTGAAACGCTATCTTTTTTTCCATCCCAACCCCAATACTGGTGACACGGCGAATATGCAAACGCAGTTGATCAAATACGGAGCATTGCCTTTGTTTGTGTGTGCCAGCACCGATGGAGACAGGAGTCGGCGCCGAATATTTCGATGACTTTTATCCCGACTTTCATATGGCCGCTACTGCGAATCGAGTCCCCTTTGATCAAAATGATCGTAAGTACAAATGCCTCTGCGGGCAGTTGCATATCAAGGTGGGTTTCTTAGAAGTTGAAAATATAATCTCTGTTCGACCACTTCAGAAGGGAGCTCGCATCGTCGCAATTCTTGTAAACGTGCTGACTGCTATCAACATCATCTTCAGCTTCACCAGAAGCTCCACCGTGTTCGTGTACACGTGTATGAGGTAAGTGTCACGTGACTGGGTAAAATTGTGAATATGAAATTCAGCACTGCATTCTCCATTGTGATTTTCGGAAGTCTGCTTTATGGTGTGTGGAAAGAAAAGCGACTCTACTTGTATCCATACTTGTTTTTCCAGGTGAGACCCTGATAGGAGGAAAAGTATTTCTAATATCGAACGATTATTTTCAGATCATCTCAATCGCCATTTCCATCATCATCCTCTTCGCTTTCTTGATTTCCATTGCTGTTGGTGCCTCGATGGTTGTGGATTTGGCTAGAAATGTTGGAAATGTGGACACAGCATCAGCCCAAGAGAAATTGGATGCCGGTATAAACCAATCATAGAACAGATTACTATAAAACCCTTTTTGCAGATTTGGCAGTGTTCACGGTGCTGTTTATTCTCTTCCTCTCTATCGGTGGTCTCATCCAGGCATACTTTGTTGATGTAAGTCCGCACACTAACCACCATCACAAATCTCAACGAAATTTCAGGTCATTTACTCCTTCCACAACTTTTTGAAAGACCGCGAGAACTCATTCTCCTTCAACTTCGAGTCCTACTCTAACAGCGCCTTTGGATCCGAGGGAACCCCAACTCCAACTCCACCACCAGTGTATCCGGAAGCTGTGCAGGTTGATGCCTGATTGTTTTCAAGGATTTTGGCTGGATCAAATGTTGTTTTTATAACCTTATAATAAAATTATTTTGTGGGAAACTTGGCACTTTCAGACTCTCACAGAGAACCTTTGGTGTTCATTCAGCGATAGAAATTGGGAAACAATTGAAAACAACGGAATCAGTGATTTCCGTTCGTTAGGTTGGCACGGAAATGAGTATTACTTCCTACTATCCTCCACCTCAATTTCAAACCCACGCTAGTTGGTCTAGCCCTGGCTGCTAATACCCTCTGGGACTGGTCCAAGGCACAAAATATTAGTGTGAACCATTTTGATATTTATTTTCACATTTCACTTCCCATCAAGCATATGTGTGGCTTCCATGGGATAATCCGAATTAGAAAATAAAGTGGAATCATGGCACGGAGTCCCAAGAAAAGAACTAAAGCCGTGGATGCGTGCCACCTGTTGGGCCGTTGTTTTTGAAGAAGAAAAAATATTCAGTTGTATTTTCTGACCTGATACAAAAGATTGTGAAAGGATTCAAATATACGGTGCCACTTCGTTCCACTCCTACTCGCTGTCTGACTCAATCCACACCCCTTTTTCTACTCACTTTTGTACCTGTTTGTTAGAATTCAGTTCTACAAAATTCTTCTTTCAGTCAGTCACTACTGATATACCATTGGCAGAGAGAATAATATCCGATTTGGAGAAAAAAACTTCTTGATCCATTTTTTCTCTAGAACCCCCTATTTTTACTATTTATCGTTGTCGACGTTTATCGGTTTGACTAGTTTTCTATGGTGTACCAAATGGTGATCCTTCGTTCAAGATTGGGCCAATCAGAATGTTTCCTTTTATGGCGTTTACAATCCTCCTCCATCTTTGCTCTTTTTGGCAAAGTTTTGCTAATCTTCAGAGAAACCATAGTCTTACGTTTACAAACAACAAAAGTTCGCCGTTCGGTTTTTTAGAATCCATGAAAAAATGTCTAGAATTTTTTTTTTGTTGAAATTTTTTCACATTTGTCAAAAATTTTATTTCGATTGGTTTCTAGATTTAGTTTCATTCCCAGGTTCACTATTAAGACGTTTGCACTTTCTAGTAGTAAACCTGTCCTTTTAGAAATCCTGATGACTTTTTGAAAAATTTTAGACTAGAATTGTACTTCATATAGAGTTTTGATCCTTCATCAACTATGGCACTTTTTTGTCATTGTCTGATCATGATATCTTTGCACATTGAATCACATTTTTCAAAAATTTCATTGTTGGAAACTCGTATTGTTAGGCCTCTCTGATTAACATCTCTATGGCATTTTTCAATGTCAATGTGACACAACATCTCCTTACATCTTCACACTAAAAACCTTTTCCCGTCACATGAAGGCTCTTCACCATGTCACGACCATCTGTCTCATTCACTTCTACCGTATATCCCCTCAAGAAGTCGAAAAACAAGAAAGGTGCCGGCTCGTGATTAATCCCCTCTTCTTCTGACACCTACCTGCGCATCTTGCTTAATTAGACGTTCCCCTCAAGCATAACACCCGTTACGCACAGGTACTCGTAAATAATAATTTTCGAGGTGCCATTTTCTCTGTTCTGCTTGTCGGTACCTAGGGGTTCCTCCTACCCATTTTTTGTTCTTGTTATTCGTCTCGATCCGCCTTCATTTGTCTATGATCCTCTCTGGAGAACTCAAAATTCTTCTTCGTGTTCAGTCCGATTATATTCGTTGCGAATACAATCGTATAGTTGTGTGTTTCAGAGCATGTCAGTTTTCAATTCAAACGTTGAGATGGCAGAGCCCGAAAGTGTGGTGGCATTCTTTGTGCCAGCATCATCGGCGGCCTATGTCACGGAGCTCATGGTAAGAATTTGATTCGATTATATAGCCAAATTCGTTCGATTCTAGGAACTCGCATTCAGTAGCACCACCGGAGTGACTGTCTACGCTGGCGAAATGTCTAGAGTGGTGGCTGTCGACGACGAATCAATCGAGCCAGATCAACCACAGTCACCGAGTTCGGTTACTTCTTCAGTCTCAAGCTCTCAATCTATCAATGACGGTCAGGATGATACCGTGAGCTCCTCATCGAGCAAGAGAAAAATGCCGATGGAAAATGTCACCTCTCCAAAGCGACAAAGGACGGAGGGATGTGGAAGTTTCAAGTGTGTTCCTGGAACCACGAACAGTTGCTGCGTGCACAAAATCGCGGATCAGTTGAAGCAGATGTACGGGGAGCCGACACCACTTCCAAATGGGAGAGCATCAGCTCCACGTCTCATGATACAGTATCCAGACCTTCCGTACAGTGTCCCACTCCATCCAGAATTCGATAATTATGGCCTTCCACGCAGAGTTGTCAACTTCAACAGTCTCGGCAGCTTCACGGTTAGTGTTTTTTACTGCATTTGGTTAGATATTCAGTCTCTCCAAGGGACAGATGTTTTTGTGTTATTCGAATCCTTCGATTCTTTCTGTCAGAATTAGCTAGAAGCAGGAGACGTGGCTGCAGCTGAAATTCAAATGCTATAACCATGGCAATAGTGTTGGCATCTGAAAAGAATGCGGAAAGGGAATTGTTAGGAGCTCTTTGAACAACGTGTGCATAGTGTAATTACATGTCGGGTAGCAGCGAGAGGTGTAAGAGGATTATACAGTAGGAAGAACGGTGGTTGCAAAGAAGCTACGGATGACGACACTGAATAGAGTTTTTCCAGGCATCAATACAACCAACTGGCTCTGGAGTACCACCAGCGGAGTAAATCGGGTCCACTCGAATACACAGTGTGATTTTTTTCTATTGTGATTGAAATTACCGAAACATTGTCTTGATTGTATTATAATCACTTCTCACATTCAGTTTCTTCTACTTTCTCATTTTCTCTTTTCATCCTCCGATACACTTAACATTGACTGTTTTCCTGAGGTCACCAACTTTTCCGCTACTGCAGAAACCGTTTCCCCCCTTAAACACTTCATTCCTCCATAAATGTATTCTTTTTTAACAGATCAAATCTTCATTCAAACTGTCTAAGCCAGTAAAACAATCACATTTGGTAGATTTGAGAAGAGAGCAGTGAAAAGAAAAGAAAAGTACAAGAGGACGTGTGTGGCGCTAGAGAATGTTTTTTTTTCAGAAGGAGAGAGAAGGAGTCAACTGGGAGATCAGTGATTGTACTTTTCGATGAGTCGTCGGGCTGGGCCGCGCACAGCTATCTCCATCTCGACCTCAGCCAGAGCTTTTTCCATTGCCGTGAGCTCGGCGGCAGCTGAAATGATCGGGTTTTGAGAATGTCAGGAACATAACAAGGGCTACGGAATTCGTGTCTAGAACTCACCAAGAGCTGCCTCCTCGAACTCCGGAGCGGAGAACGGTTGAGACCGTTTTCCGAATCGCATTCCCTGATGGCACCCGATACACTCACAACACTCAATGGTCATCTTCCTTTGACAGACGAGATCGCATTGAGCGTTGCGCTTGGCTCCTGCCACCATGCACACCAACAACAAAGCGAAGACAACGATTTGCTTGATTCCAGACATTGTTTTATGTCGAATGCGTTACCTGAAAACTTAAAAGTAGAAGTATAAGAAAAAAAGACCAGAGGCAACTGCCTCCGAGGAAGTCTCGGGATGAGAATGAGAATTTTTTGGAAAGCTCTCATCCTGAGAAATGGGGAGGAGCTAAGTTTTCATGTTTCCGTGGGTTACGGGGTCCCTGAAAAGTTTTGGACTCCGCCCCCGAACAAGCTCCAAAAAAAGTGAGAAAAAAGAAAGGGAAAAAATTGAAAAGAAAATGAAAGAATTGTGAATTCAGAAGGAGCGAAGTGGGTTTAAGAAGGCATACAGGGCAGGTGATTTTAGGCTACCGACGCAAACCGGAGAGGATTTTTGGGGGCGAAGCTTGAAGACGACTGAGCAGATACGCTTTCGTCACATTACTCCACCTGTCCTTCACTGCTTTTGTTCAAGGTTTTGGGAAAACTTTAGAGGAGAATTGGGCGCCTGTTCCCAGCTATTTTTGGATAAACTTTATTAATAGACAAAATTAAAGAGTGTAAAGGGAAGTGTGACCGTGGGTCTAGAACACAATGAGGATCACAAAAACTCCCGAACTCGGTTTTCTCGGGAACTACATCACCACTCTTTCATCGCATTAAAAAGGGATAAAAATGAAGGATAAGGAAGGTCAAATTTCATTAACTGTGTTGCAAGCAGCGGTAATTGAAAAAAAAGGGGATGAGGATGTAAGTATATTATTCGTCATATGTTTTAGCGAGGAGATGAATGAAGGGGAAAAAAAGTAGAGATAAAAGTCACGAATACTCCAAAGGTGGTTAAATATAGTAGAGTTTATTATTGGTTTGTTAATTGGGATGAGTAATGAGAAGAGACTAGAGACACATTTTAGTGAAGTAGTCAATTCATTTTTAAGTGTACGGAAATTCGAAATCATGTATAATATAGAGGTACCGATGAACGAATGGTTATCAATGATTGAAAATTTGCAAACTGTTTAGCACCAATTGACGATGGACGTATGAACCCATGGAAGTGAACACAGTGATTCATGACCGTGGACCTCAAACCCCATAACTTAAGCACAAAATTATGGGTTTTCAAATCTGCGAGTATAGACTCCAAGATACACGGCCGTACAATAGAATTCCACGAGTTTTCGTGGTGAAAGTTATCTCATGAGCTAGGTCAGGGTAAAATCAACCTTAATGATTCAGCTTGCAAAGAAAATCATCAAAATATTTGGGTGATTTGAGCCTTACAAAACTCTACCTCCAATATCATTATGAAGAGCAAATTTGCAAGGTCATAACTCAAATCGCGTACACATTTAGCTGATTTTTTTTTTGAGAATCTGAATGTACAGGGTTGATTTTACTCTGACACAGATTATGACAAAAAGTTCAACCTGAGGGCTCATGAAATATCCTTGCTTGATGGCCAAACCAATAACCAAAGAAGTCAGAGCTTATTACCAGAGCCCTCTTTTGACGTACTGATGGGAAAAAAAACAAATCTATAAGAGGAAACTTCGAATTTTGAAAAACGATCCCAAAATAACACAAAATTTCAGATCATGACGCTATCTTGCCTCATTGCTCTCACCCTCGCACCACACGGCGGTCTTCTTTCTGATATTTAGTTTCAAATGGCAAAGTGCCCTCTTGCAATTGAAATTCAACGCTTGTTTCAATTTTCTTGTCCTTACATCCCCCACTCAATTGGGCATGGAAAAAAACCTACTACAATGTACACGCATACATCATTTCATTTTCGGTGTAGTTTGTAAAAAGATCGGAAGAGCAAAGAGGATCACCATCATTGGTGTAGACATCAGACAGATTTATTCATACCGACAAGAGAGATGACGGCAATTTTATTCGTCTCTTTTTGAGGGGTTCCACTAAAGAAAAAAGTTTGTTGAACTCTTCCATCTAATTACATATTCATCTACATAGTATGAGGAAAACTGAGAGTCAATGCTGATTGTTATTCAATGGAACTGCAGCGCTAAACATCGCAATCTCGTCGTCCCCTGATGATGCGATTCTGAATGAGAATGAGTGTTCAATGGTGATCAGATTATAACAAGAATTACTTTCTAGAAGTTATGCGATCCAAAATTTCTTCACAAGTTGCATCATAATCTGGAATCACTTCTTTGATGATTCCGAGTTGAGAGCAACCAGAAAACCGACGTGGATGAGTTTCCGAGTATATTGCGATTTTCTGAAGAAACACTTTTTTTCATTTTGTAAACAACAAATCACAAGAATCAAGAATCGGCGATTTTGAAACATCACAGAACTATGGTGACTTGTATGAATTTTCAATTTTTTTCGAAACACTCACAGATGGTTTTATCAGGTTCACAAATCTCGAGTTGGTCATTGCAGGGACTCCGACAAACACTTCATCCACGATCTAAAATAACTAACTTTGAATATCACTAGATTTCGCATGATTACTCTTAATGAAGAAACACTCAGCGTTCTTTCCAGCAGGTTCATGATCGGGAAGATTGTTCCTTTCTCTTCGTTGACATCCTGAAAGATCAGATGTTCCTTTTTCCTGCACATTTGGTTCTCACATCATCTCCAACGATTCCAACTATCAGGTAGTCTCCCAACTCCTTGGCAGCCTCCAAAAACGACAAGTGTCCCGCATGGAAGAGATCAAAAGCTCCACTGACATAGATCACCTGAAAATCATTTTTTCATGCTGGATCTTTCTGTTTTTCTCCTGATGTGTTCATTTTTCTTCTTCACAATAACAATTTTCCATACGGTATTGACATGATCACATCATTTGCTTAGTCTCAGTTTTCACCTGTTGCTAAGAAGAATGTGATGTCAGGAAAATGACTAATGCCATCTTCTAAAAAAAAATCCACTTGGTTCTTTGAAAAACCACACTGTTCAAGTGTTCGTATAGTTTTGAGCGATGGGACTAGACGGGAGGGATGATATGTGGGGGACAGCTAGACGTCTTGAAGGTAAGTGTATCATCAATATTCTGACGATACGAACAATAAATCTAACCGCACCCACTAAGCTCTTGAGAAAGTCCGACGTCATGAGAAACTTTTTTTCAACTTTTTTTTGAATGGGAAAATGAGTTGAGCGAGAATTCGGAAAACCGACCAGTTTTCGAATTGAAGGGGAACCAAAAAGCCTAGAATTTTTTGTGGATTTTTATAATTGAGAAGCATTATCTGACGACGAGAATTCGTCTACCCTCATAGTTAGACATTCCTCATAATCTGAGCCTAGGTGAAATTGACCCTAGAAATTCGTAATCTGAAATAAAATTTGACGAAATTCTTATGAGACCTTGCATTTTTTCAAAACTGTCCCAAACTTTTTCACAATGAGATATGAGATAACTTTGATTATAGAAATCTTGCGAGATGACAATGTTCATTTTGACCTTGGATCGGGAAGTTCAATTAGATGCGGTCTATGGTAAAAGTTTCTCTTTGTCCTCGATTGACCAAGTTACTCACCTTGTCCGTCACCTTTGGTTTTTTGCCTATGACGATAGGTGCAAAAGTATAGTTGTGTTTGAAAAGGGACACCGATATGACAGGCTCGTTACTCACGGGGTCCTGCAACAACATGTGTTAGATGTCATGGGAAAGTCGATGAAAAAGTACCAGAGCAAAAGGAAGAATCGCACTTTTGAACTCCAGAATCGAATCGGTCTCCATATGATGAGTTTTGGTGACAAGCATCAGTCGGCCCGCGACTTCCTGAAACGTTTACTGTTTTCTCAACAGGCCCATGTTACACCTCTCAAAACTTGGTACAACACTAGGAACACAAAACATTCCTATTACCCTTCGTACCTGATCCGTGACATGCTCGGAAATCACATATTGTTTTGCCCGTTCGCTGCCCCGAATCTCCTCGTACCTAGCAGTTTCAACAGTTGTTGGGTGGTTGGCATCTGAAAAGTTGGAGGGATTGTGGGGGCCATATGGGAGTAACATCTGGTTCCTCTTAGGTTTTTGAACTAAGAAACTTCTAAAAGACACTTGCCAGGAATCGCAATGATATCGCAGTCTAGTTGATTGAGAGTTGACATCCCGGGTTGGAATGGAGCATCTTCAAAGGCCTAAAAGTATTGAAAAATGAGAAACAGAAAAAAAGAAGCAGTGTGTTAAAACCTCATCAACCCATCGGATTGCGGAAATGAGTCTGTGGCGTTCTTCATCGGTAAAAATTGGCAGAATTCCATTGTTATCAAGCTGAAAAATAGAGGATTATTGAACAAGGTGATTCAAAATTTTCATTCCTAACTAGGGATGTGTACTTTAGAATATGATGAGTACCATTGGACAGGAGCAATTTACAGTTGTATTCTCACATTTTCGAAAACTCAAATATTGAATGATAAGATTTTGAACTTGGTTTTTAGCACAAAAATGACACTAAATACGTATTTCAGAGATTACTAACACCACTACTGAATGAGAAAGTCAAACTTCAAAATCTGAGATTTTTCGCGACCTCCAATTATACCTATCACATACTGATATTTCACACCTAGATTCTCAATCTTTCCTAGTACTTACCTCATCATCTGAATGAATTCCAACAATCAACTTCTTTCCGAACTGTTTAGCTGGCCACAACAACTTTGCGTTTGAAAAATGCACGAAATCAAAACTAAAAATCAAAATTGATTATGTCACTACAAAACAGCCTCACCATCCATCTGTATACACCCGAGACTTTTTCTTCTGACCATCTGAAGTCAATCCAGGAGAGCCTTTAGGACCTGCTTTGAGCATAACTGATAAAAGTGAGTAACTAGGCAAAGACGGGGCAGTTCGACTGATGATGGGACCTTCTTTTCTTCTTCTTCTTTATCTTTCCAGCTTCCACTGATGTAATGCGCTCTTTGAACAAAGAGAAAAGAGAGGAGACACTGCTCTTTCTTGTCCTCTCGTTACACAAGGTAGTTGCGGGTGGATTCCGTCATTTGACGAGGCGAGAGGTATCGGCAGTGTAATACTTCGCACATGTCCTGTCGGACAAGATGTGTTTTGATAGTGATGGAGTGTAAAAAAGTGTTTGCTGATAACATGTCAAACGATATTGAGTTGATATCAAGCTCAAGCCTTCAATGGTAAAACTTTCTTCTTGAACTTTTTCTAGATGTTCCTTCTCTTTTAGAAACATAGAATTCCGTACAGAAATAATAGTACTATCTATCTTCTGCAGAATTTCGTGATACGTCCTCGCATCAAAACACACAATGTGTCAACTAGTTGTACTTACCTACACATCTTTCTTCATGTGATCCTTTTCTTTGTACATAAATAGCCACACTTGCAAAATTTCTTGAGACGTTGAACCAACTGAGCCTCAATCAGGGCATTACATTTTCTTTGTTCATGTACATACCACAAAGTGAGACTCAGTTGGGACTAGTCCCTGGACTCACCTCTAACACAAAATGCAACTTTGATTCAAAGCGAAAATTTGGGGGCCAGTATGCTCAAATGGCACTTGCATTCTGGCCGCAAAACTTTCGATTTGAGAAAAGTCTTTGAAAAACAGTAAAATATCACAAAAAGACAGAATATAGTCGTAACCAATAAGATGTTGCAACATGAATGCATTCGATAGAAACATGTTATATGTTGGTGCTCAATACAATAAAAAGGGCGGAGCTTATGAGTCACGAATGTCCGATGTTTGGAACGACGACGACGACGGACACTGCACAACTTAAACATTGGAGGATGATTGGACCAGCTTGTGACCAAAAAAATCTATTTGAATACATTGTACAACATTTGAGTCAGCCTGGAAAGCATTGAATAGAAAACAGAAGGTACTGTAGTACAATTGTGCATTTGAATATTGAAACTAATGAAAAACACATCTTATTTTCGGATTGCGGAAGACATAAAGTGGTCATAATGAAGCAAGTGCAAGCTAGATTTTGCTGGAATCAGAAAAAAGGAGTGATTCAAAACTTTACTCGGAATGTTTCGTTTTATTCGTTTGACCGATTGAACATTCAGTGTAATTAACAATATGGAAAAGGTGAAAAGATCAAATTTTTTGAAAAGTTCCTTATTTGCTGGTTTCTACGACATCATCATGTTACCAATTTTCGATGCAAAATCGAATTTTCGAACTGAAATAGTTTGAGTAATCAATCATCAATTAGTTGAAAACCATTATAGTGCACGTTCTCTTTTCATCTTCACCGATGTGTACCGTTTTGAACAACCATACTAGAAACAATTCGCTTGCAACTAGTTGGATTAATTTGAAGGTTTTTGATCTTCTGATTCAGTTCGAACGTTTCTCTCTAAACTAATGGCAAACAATATAACAAAACACAATTGCTAGTGTATATATGTGGTGATGACTGATATGCAGCAAAAAAAAGTAATGTTTTGTGTTAAAAATTAAAACATAAAAAAATTGGTTAAAGACGTTGTAATTTGTGAAAAAAAACTCGAAATCTAAGGGAGAAGCTGTACTGTTTTCATTGAAACAGTATCATGATTTTCACTGGTTCTATAGATTTTGGATTCATTTTCAGGTGTTGCAGTCCGATCATTTTTCAATTATAACTTTGTCTCTAGAATGTTCACTATTGGATATTTTCGGGCCGACAGTATCACCCCACCGGAACAAGAAAACTATCTTTCCTAAACCTTGACTTTTCTCCGAATCCGATGAAAACCTATTTTTCCCGTTATCTATTCTTCAATCTCTCCCCGTAATTTATCATTTCGAAAAGAAGTTTCCGTTCCTCACCATCTTCTTTTTTCTCCGCGATTGCGTATTTGAAGGCTATTTCTTTTTGCTATCTGATTACTGCGTTCTTTCTAACTCTGGTGATAAACAATATCTGAGGGGCGTGTGTGGTATTAACAACCTTGAATTGAATTCCGACACCGCCTACTTCTTAGATTATGGAGAGATGTTGACAGTGTCTATTATCATTTCACCTTACTTCATTCTCCTCTCACGATGGAAGTGAGAACTCCCACCTGCAGTAAGTTTAGTTCCTTTGAAACCTTGCAATTTCTAATGTCCAGACATTGACGATTACGCTGCCAAGCTCTTCAAGGTTTACTCAGACACCGTATTCGCTGATGACTACGAGGGACTTTTGAAATTCTACGATGACAGTGCTGTGTTGATCGAGAAGGGAAAGGAAAGCTTCTACGGAGTCGACTCGATCATCAATGCCATCAAGGCCTATCATGCCGGCTTGGGACCAGGAACCACTAAGGTAAGTGATAGAGAGCTGAAATGGGTATTCGCCAATGAAATAGAATAAGGTGTCCTCTCAGAATTCGGAGTTCAAGGTCGAGTACACCGACAACGTGATCACCATCCGCTGCAAGTATCGCGTGAGTTCAAAACGATCGTAGTCGATTTCGCTAAATCAATGTCCAATTAAGGTGCAGTCCGTTTTGTCTCATGAAACCTGGGAGGGCGAGTACATCCAATACTGGAGAAGCGAGATCGGAAAAATGCCGAAGATCATCCGCGACGAGTTCAGCATCGATAAGAAATACTAAGATACTTTGTTCCTCTTGTGACCTACTGTCTAGTTGCCATATATCTTCATTCCTATATTGTCTTTGTAACCGACAACAACCCACGCAGTGTAGCTTCTCTGCTCACTTCTTTGCAGAACCAAACTTTGAACTTATCTTTGAATGAAGTTGTCAAATACAGTAACTCTCACTTGTGTTCGAGAGCCTCTTACCACTTGATCTTGAAAAAAATATGTTCGCGGCTCAATGACTCAAGTTCGGAGATAAGGTTTAGACAAGAAAGTGCGTTTCGGGACAACAGTACTTCATCAGACCAATGTGGTGCAATGTAGTTTTTAGAAGGAATCAATTACCTGATTAGGAAACAGTGTGAACATTGTTTTGAAAACTTCAGAACACGTTTCAGACCTCTCCTTTTCAACGGTACCTATCACATACTAGAGTGTAATCCCCTTGTTCACACCATTTACGTGAAGAAAGATGGTGGCAAGTCGACGATTATCTCTGCACCTGCCAATACTGTCGACTGTCTTTAGGACTAGAACAATGTGGAAACAAATTTGGACATTGTCATCCTCCACTAACCTTAATCCCACATAACTATAAACACTCCAGTTTTCTCTTAGATCCCGTAATTTTTACTATATTTTGTTGCTTACCAAAAGTCCTACCTAAAACATTTTCAAAGTGAAATTTTTACATCACATCGGAGCTTGTCCGCAGAAATAAAAAACAACTCGTTCGGTATTCAGCCGACGACGCTTGTAGATGAAAGAACACATTTGAAACCAGTCAAGTGTGAAGTGAAACGAAACATGAAAATTCAAGTTTTTTATTCGGAATATGTTCGACATATGACGAGTTTGGCTCCCACTCCTTTTTGATCTCAGATGTTTGAAGGGTACTGTAGTGAAATTAAGAAATAATTCTGCATCAAAACTGACTGCATCTTGATTTATGGTCCCGCTATCTCAAAAGGATCTTCTACACCATTCCAAGAGCTATTGACCTTTTGTGTTCTATTCGAGATCTATTGGAGATTGGAGCCCTAGATGCGCTTGAAACCCTTCCAAAAAACCAATTCCAGCTAGAAATCGGCGGTTTGAATTGGCAACACGAGTGGCATTGAAATGACACACTCTTTGGCTTCGAGAAACGAAATGAATAATCCATCCTCATCTTTCGTTCTTCCTCCCCTCTTTATCCTTCTTCAAGCAGCGAAACAAAGCGATACGAGCCAAATTCCGCTCTATCCCCACCAATTCATTGACTTTGAGTTAGCAGCTTTCTGTCGTTCTTTTTTTTTTCGCCTGCCCTATCTTTCTCTGTTAGCCCAACTACTTCATTTATCATTTTAACACGGCAGTTTGTGATTGGAAACAGTGCGCGGCGTCAAGTGGCAATATGCTGGTGGCCAACAGTCGGGGGGCTACCACCTTCGAGTCATATGTTTGCGGATGTCTGGCAGATTTGATTTTGAAGTTTTCGGAATTGTTTGCAGGATAAGTTGGACCTCTATTCTTAAGATCAGTATCTCAAGCTTAACCTTATCATAGCTTCAATCCTCTTTTCCAAACTCTCGAAATAAAAACACAAACTCTACAAAATCCCTCTAGGATCATTAGAAATCATTACACCACCATATAAACATATCCTTTTTCCATTCTTCTTTTCCTCTCCCTCGCTTACCTGGATTCTTCACCATCATAAACTCCTTGTTTTTATGCGTTTTCGTTCATGCTTCAATGGGCTCGGTGAGCCCTAGAAAACACCCTCCGCACGGTAGAAAATTTCTCTAGGAAGGTGCAATATGTAGGTATACCCAACTATTAGTTACCCTGTCATTGAGAAGATAGAGAAAAAAGTAATTTTTTGAGAAAAGAACGTCAAGAAGAAGAAGAATAAGAAGAAAAAACATAGAGGAGGGAGAAACAAAAGAGAAGAAAAATTGGATCACTGAATTGAATATTTGAAGAGTATGAAGGGAAGATCCATCAATTGTATTGTGTGTGCGGCCGTCCGTTCCAGAACATTTTGTGTCTCTTCTTTCATGCTCTCTGAATGTCGGTCACTCATCTGAAATGCATTTCAATCGCTCTTCATACTTTTCTCTGCTTCTCGTTCTCTTTCCCGTCTTCCGACATGTTTCGTTTTTCCTGTTCTAGCAGCTAGAAGGCATGTTTGCGTGTACATTTTGGTGGATATGTCCTAAAAAACGAAAATGCTTATTTATGTCTGATAAGTTGTCGAGTTCAAGTAACATGCAACTTTCAGACATGTTCGTGGCGAATATAGCGTGTCCAAACTTTCTAAACCTAATCATTATTTCAAGTGTGTTTACCTAACTTTGGTCAGTTATCCTCAAACTTTGGAACTTTTCTAAGCTGTTAACTCTTCTTATAGTTTCTAGAAGTTGCACGTATTTCGTATCAAATACTATCAAAAAAGAAAGAAGTTGAAAGTGGAAATCACTTCTCACCAAGAAGCTCCATTATAGTACCTAAATCCATTTTTCATTCCTCTCCCCTTCAATGTCGGTAGGCCTTGGAACCAAAAACCTCACCTTACGCAACGAGTCGAAAATACTTCTTGTTTGTTGGAAACTGAACTTACCGCCTCCATCCAACTCGGTGTGTGTCTTTTTCACTCAAATATTCGCCAACAAACGTAATTTTATTTTCTCTCCAAAAAAAAAACCCCCCTCTCACCACTACCACCAAACCGACGCCCGTCGCCACCACCACGATTTCCTTTGTCTTCCACATTTATGGCAACTTCCGTTGAAACATTTTCTTTTTTTCTTGGTTTGGAGAGTTTCCGCAGATTTTTTGTACTGTCTCTGTGGTTTTAGCTCCATCGTGAATGAAAAATTTTGAGCAAGGTAGATAATTGGAAGTGATAAAAAATACCCGAAACTTCGACTTCCAGTTTTCGTCTTATTCTTCATTTTTGAGTTTCTTTTTCCAGTATTTTTCAGTTTTCAAAACAAATTTTTTGAAAAACGGTTACCTCGTACAAGATCTTTCTCGCTTCTTCTCAGCTTACTTCCATCACTTGTCCTGATTTTAGGACAGTCCGTTTCTCAATTTTGAGTTCTCGAATCAAAGATAAAAATCTGATTTTACTGTTTTTCAGACGACACACAGACCCGTCCAACTCCTGGAACAACATCAAAGTGAAGGTTAGTTTTTGAAAATTTTCATACAAACATGGAAACCGCTGCATTTAAAGTGTGGTAACAACTGCGAATAATTACTGTTGGGCTTATTGCATTATATCACATTTTTACCTGTAACTGAGCAAATATGCGTACTTATTTTGCTACTTGTTGTATTGTACTTTCTTGAATTTCAGTTTACCTACAGAAACCCCAATTTCTTTCGTATTACGATTCACTTCATTAGCAACCTTGAAATCGAAAACCACCAGGTCACTCTCCTTGTTAAAAAATCACATTCTGTGAAAACTGAGAAAAACCAAAATATGCCTGAAAAATTCTCAAATTCAAAAACGGCTCAGAAAAAAACATGCCGAAAAAAACTTCAGACAGATGGCCATGGCGTATCGTTGTAAATATACTAGAATATTCGATTAATATGGCAATCATCGTTGATATCATTCATAACTTTTTTCCGTCTTTTTTCCTGGACACTTTTTTCTCTATTTTTGTAGATAGCTTTTCTGAACCGTATTGGCAAGTTGGTTCGGTCAAAAAGGATGAGAGGTAGAGAGTATCAGAGAAGGAGAGAAAAAGGAAAACATTCGTTCTGAAACTCAAGATGATTGCGCGGGCAAAATTTTGATGAGCATGGAAAAAACTCGTTGTTCTTTCTCACTTCACAAAAAAACAGAGAAAAGGAGAGAGAGAGACTACATCATCGACCCCCTATCATGTTTTCATGCTTTGTTCTCCCTCTCATTTTTCACTCATCTGTTGTTTACAAGATGATTGCAATCATTTGTTTCGAGCACACACCCGTGGATTTTTTTTTCACATGCTTGAAATTCCTTGGATGTCACTATGCCGAGGTCTGCTTACTATGATAAACGATTTCAAACAGAAAAGTTCCTCTCTTTTTTCGTGAGTTTGAAATAATTGGAGAATCAGACATGAAGAGATAAGAGTGAATAATTCACATACAATATTGCAGCAGAGGAGATAATTTGACTTTTACTCGTTTCATTCGAATATCTTTTCAAGCATATCCGTCCTTCCCTTAGAATTTTGATGGGTGGGTGAGAGTAGTTTTTATAGGTTATGTATGTGTATGTGTGGATGGGATCCGAATGCAATTTTCAATTTTTTTTCATTTTCCTTCCTCGGTTGACATATCCGAGTTCTTCACAGAAGTGAGTGCACTTTTTTTTATATGAGTTTCAAAGTTCAACACGTCGTGTGTGATGATTTCATGTGATGCCACCCAATCAAAAAACATGAGACGACAAATTGTGGCTTCCCAAATTTTCCTCCTCTTCTCAATTCTATCTTCTTATCTAATCATTCCAATCTCTTTTTCATGATTCAATGTTCCGCCAATTCTTCAGACGTGTTGCATGTTTGGAACGTTATCCCTCTGGGGACTTGTCATAGGTTTTCATTCAGAGGGTACGGCCATACTACTCGGTTCAAAAGTGCATATGGTGGCGCGGGAAAAGAGTTTCGAAATGATTGAGTGCCTTTCTCACCCCTCGTAGAAAAGCTTAAAATGAATGAAGGGAGAGGAAAGACTTCGACTTACTCATCTCTTGTTTTGTCTTGTTTAATACATGATTTTGTTGGTAGCGTGGGAATAAAAACATGTGAGGTCGTGCGTTTTCCCAAGTTAAAGATTTTGGTTACAGTAGAAGACTGAGGTTAGGCTCTGACTCATAGAACCTTCATTTTTCGATTTGTTGACGTTTGTAATGTCTGGAAATTTAACCAAGAACGCCGGGGTACAGGTTTTTGAAAATTTTCTCCAAAGTGGTACATTCATTTGCGGAGCCTCGTTCATTTCCAACAAAGACTCATATTTCAAACTTTCTTCTTCCGACAGACGACCTATGAGAATCACGTGCCTCTCCCCCTCCTCAAATGATTTCTTTTTTGTTACCATATCTTACTGGAATGCCATAGTCTGTAATTGTGACTCCTTCCTCGCTCCTTCCCAGTTTGAAAGTCTGGTCGATTCCTCCATCACCCGGTTTTAACTCTATTTTACTCCTTCACCTCGCCTTCTTATTCTGTACACCTCCCGGTATCTCTCCCGTCATTAAATACCCTTTGTTTCTCTTCTTGGGCGACCCTTATGCAGGGGAAGCCCAAATACGTATTGATTCGTTCCCATGATCAATAAATATATATATATATATATATAAAATTAAATCTCGGCTTTCGAATGTGCTACGTTGCTAACTGTACCAACTTTTAGAGTTCTAAATATTTTCTGCAAAAGATGGTGCATTTTCACCATAATTTTCTTTAAATCGCCTATTTTAACCTTTCGAAGCAAAAGTGTCAAATTCAGAGGTTTGCAAAGACTATCACCAAGCACTTTGAAAATTCAGATTTTGTTCTTTATATGTTCTATTTTAGTGGTGATCAGCCTAGTGTCAGAATGATATATTGTGAAAGTGTTTTCCGGTTCGAAACGGTCGGGTGTTGGAAACCATTCTCCCAAGTCTTCAAAGCAGACCGTTTAGCCCAAAAACCCCACTTTCGGAATATGATCATAGTCAGTACTGTATTTTTACAACTATTTGTTTATGTTGAACTTTGCTGACCTCTCTTATCCCATTATTCCCACCCCAAAAAGCCAATAGCATTCAATTGTTTCATTTGTCCGGATTCCAATATTGTCTTTCGCTTTTTCCTTCTTCAAAAATGATGAGGAGCATTTCGAAGGGCTCGTTAATGATGGTCCCCGTATGGTAGCATTCGATGTTTTACGAGAGAGAAGCCAAGACCCCCCCCCCCCCCTTT